>LOJH01014889.1:0-16030 GCA_001685095.1 Ellobius talpinus
TAGAATCCACTAATGAGTGAGTACATACCATATTCATCTTTTTGGGTCTGGATGGGGAGAGCTTGGTGGATTATCTTACTTAGGATATTTATATTTTTATATTTTTAATATTGTTGTATGACTAAAATTTTTGTAGAGGTATCCCTATGTTTTACAATGGCGTAAGTAATGAAAAAAAGACAAAAACTGATAATAGGTTGTGGATCTTTGTGTGTATATACATCTGTGTGTGTCTGTGTGTGTGTGTGTGTGTGTGTGTCTGTAAGAGAGATAGAAAGAGGGAGAGAGAGAAAGGATGAACACTGGAGCAAAACATCTAATCTAACTCTTAACTGATTAACAGGCAAACTCATCCATAGTTTTCTTTTCTATTCCAACTAAAATGTTTATTAAATTCCTTTTTCTCAACTTTCTCTTACATTTTAAAGTTTTTGTTAGTTAAATTATTACAGAATATTATTTTGGCTGGCAGAGTCTTACCTCTTTCATTGGTTCATTTGAACTAACAGGTATCTGATACAATATATCCTTTTGAGTTAGCTCAACTAAACTTTACTTTCACTCCTATCATCAAGGCAAAATAAAATAGAGTTTGAGGATGTACAATGTAAGAAATATGTGTGAATTGTGACCTAGGCTGGCAGGAATGGCAATTCCATTCCTGTAATCAAAATTGAAGACTGAAAATATCATTACGGCAGCCGCAATATTTCAGACAATATTGCAGGATGGTCTTTTCCAATATACATCAGCCCAAGGTTTAAATCCAAACCACATCGTATTTGAGTTATCTAAAATCATATTCAAATAAATAGCCTATAGATGGACTTTGATAAAGGTAAACTTCACAAATATGACCACATCAACATCTGGTGTGTCTTAAAATTAAAAGTCATTAAAATAATTATTTTACAATAAAGATTTACTTACTCTGTAAAAGTTTTGCTTCCTTAAAAATGCTCTGAGTAACATTTTAATATAAATAATTTAACTGCAAAAATATAATATATATATAAAGTTTAATTTCCTTTTTTTAAATTAATCTATGCTTTTAAGTTAACCAGTGATCATAACAAAGCATCTTTTGAACCCAACCAAAAATCTCAACTGATTTAGTTTATCACCTATGTTAATAAAAGCTCTGTCTCTCCCATCTAGTCACAGCTGCATAAAAGCTTCCAGTGAAGGAAAATGTAAAGTAGATTTTTTTATGATAGAAAGTGAGTTTTTTTATATGTTCAGGTTATACGCCTATGTTGATGTTTATTATCACCTATGTTAATAAAATCTCTGTCTCTCCCATCTAGCCACAGCTGCATAAAAGCTTCCAATGAAGGAAAAACATAAAGTAGATTTTTTTATGATAGAAGGTGAATTTTTATATGTTCAGGTTATACGCCTTTGTTGATGTTTATCACCCATGTCCTCATCAAGAAGCTCCCAATTCCAGAGAGATACAAGCATTTTTCCTTAACGTCAGCACTGATTATTACTGGTTATCTTTTCTCTGAGTTAGTTCTCAACAGGAAAATCCCTAGTGTCTTGGCTGCGCACACCTGAGCTAGTTGAGGAAACTTCAGGGATCCCCTTATTTGTGCATTAACTTAGTTATTACTGTCATACTCATTCACTTTGGAGAAATCTATCAGTTCTTGCCTTTTTACCCCTGACATTTCAAGTGACTCTGTTCATGCAAGGTATTTTTCTAACTGTGATTAAGCCATAAATCATTTCACATGTGATCTCATTGGGAGGCTACATGAGTGAAGGTTAATTTTACCCTTTATTTCCAATGCATCACCCGCTTTGTAAGTGCAAGAGAATCACAGCTTATATCCTCATTGACTTTCAGAGATTTTAGTAACTTGGGCATTTTTCAAAAAGCTCCAGACAATATCCATGAGAAAGTATCAGTTGAGTGACAAACACAGATTGAAACTGATTCATTATGATGAAACCGTAATGTGTGTTCCTGAACTTAATCATATTTTTAAAGTACTTTCTCAACAGGAAAAGAAATAGAGAATGTGTCCTCATAAAAGTTATAAAAAATTCCACAGCTTCCTTATATGTAATAATCAAAACTTGGATATAACCCAAACATTTATTAAAAGAGATTTAATTAAACAATTGTGCATATAATACTCACTATTTGGTAATAAAAGTTAATAAATGACCAACATGGAAAAATATTAATGATTATCAAAATCACTGTTTTAAAGGAAAAGAGCTCAGATACCAAAGAATATGAAATTCTTGAATCCATTTTCAAAAACTGCTAAACCAGGCAAAACTTGTCTGCTAATATGGTTATACAAATCTAAATTCTAAGAGAAGTAAGAGAAGTATTGACAGGAACATACATAAGGATGCTTTTGGGCGATGGGAATGTATTCTACTTTATTTTTATAGCAGTATAACTGTACAATTATAAAATTTTATCAAACAGTTGATATTTGTGTCTTTGATTAGATTTGAATAATACTATGGCAAACATAGAGAGAATTACGATTGAATTCAGACTAAATTTCCTTCAGTCCTCAGATTTTGTTTAAGGACCAAGCTTATTCATTTATAATTCCCCTGCTTCTTCTCTTTTTCTTTTTTCTTTTTAGTTTCCTCAAAGCAGACTCAGCAATGGAAGTTCTCCCATACTTTTATCTTTCTCTTTTTGTAAATAAGTAGAAAATGATTATAACACATGATGAAATTCTGAGTAGACATTAGGGTAATGAACTACTTATGTATAACATCATAGCAATCCAGTTTAGCCTGTAGGAGATGTAATAAATTATCTGAGAATAAATTAAAAGTAAAATTTTAAAAGACTCCATGTTCATTTCTAACAATGCAAAAATTTTCATACAATGTACTTTGAACGTGGCTCTCCCACACTAACTTTTCCCAGATCCTTCTCACTTCCACCCAGGCTTCCTAGCTACTCTACATCAAGTTAATTCTTTCTCTCAAAAGCACAAATTAAAAAAATCTAAAACAAAAATACACATAAAATAAATAAAATCCTGCACTCTTATTTGTGTTCACCAAATATTCCTGATCCTCACACCTTCCCTGGAATACAGTTGATATACTTAGCATCTCTCTATTGAAGAAAACTGATATTTTTCTTCTTAAGGCAAATATCAATTGCAAACAGAAAGAATCAAATATGAATAATGTCCTAAGGAAGAAGGGAAAACATAGAGTCAGCCAGAAGATGCCCACACAGAGAAGCCTGGAACAGATTCCTTCCTCAGAGTCCTCGGCAATAGCCCACTCTCTTAACTCTTTGTTTCTGTCTTACAGCCTCCAGAAATATGATATAAGATGTTTCTGTTTTCTTTAAGCAACTCAGCCAGAAGTACTTACCTATATCACTCAGTAAATTGATGGGTCACATTACCAAAAATTTATAACTTGTAGCTAGGCCACCAATTTTATTGGTAATTCATGAGATAAATTAAATATGTCTGTTTTGAGTTTGTTATGATGCCATAACAACAGAAAAAACAAACTTTTTTTCACAGATTCTGAGGCTGAAAGCCACAAGCAAGGCTGCCAGTTTCATTGGATTATTATTCCAACCATATGAATGTTAGTAACTTTAATTTCCTCTCTGCAGGCTGTTATTTCAAAATCGTTACACTAAGAATCAGAGAGAATTATAAAGGATTAAATTCAGTCCAAATATTACTTAATAAAGGTCCACTAAAAGAGGATTAATAACTACAAAACATTATTTTTAAACTGCCATTTAATATGTTTAACTTCTCACTTTGAGAACCATTAAATTATAATGTTCAAATATTAAAACATAAAGGCATAAAATGCTTAAATAAGAATGTCTTAATTAGAATCTACATAAATGACACCTGAAAAATCGCAAGCTAATTAGTATTACAGTGTTCAGACCTTAACACAGATTACAGCATGTTTTATAGCTCTGAAATATTTTATAGAAATACCTTAACTAGTTGGCCTTTGCACTTCTCTAGTCCTAGAATAAATGTCTTTCTTCTTTTTATTTACCTTTTTGCTGCTTTCCTGCATTCTGTGCTGTGTGATACTATTCATCTAAGAACCACAGACATCAAGGGTACATCTGAGACATCTGAGATTTCCTGAAAGGTCTTATCCAAACTAGGAAGTTTTCATGATTGCTTAAATTCTGTACATCACCTCATACTTGAAGCTTACGTACTGACTCATAAAAACTCATCTTTTAATAATTATAAGACAAACTGTAATTGATATACTTTTTATTTTCAATCTATATCTTCTCAATTACTTAAAATAAAAAGCAGCTTTGATTTTGTATCAGGGTTCTGTGAGATGAGCCTTCCTGATTCGCCCTTCTTCACACTTTGCCTTATCCCCAGATCTAGACCAGGTCCTCACTTCTAGTATCCTGAAACAGTATGTGTTAACTGCCCCAGTATCCAGAAGGTGCATTGCCCACAGCTACAGACTCTGATCAGAAGGCACAGCACAGAGTCACTCTTACCTGATTTTATCACTTTCCTCTGGCATCTAATCTCTCTGCAACCATGTTCCTTACATGTAGGATCCAGCCTGGGAAATCCAACTGATCTCTGTTCTGCACACCATCAGCAAGAGCTCTCTAGCCTGGATTCCACATCTAATGCCCTATCCCACACTTGTCAGCCCTACACAATGACCCTCAAATTCTATTATCATACCAGACATACTCTATATACCAGGACTGTTCTCCATGTCTACCTGACATAATCCAACACACACACAACATGCACCTTTGAAATCTAATCTTGATACATATGTGGTAATCTGTTCCAGCCTTCTGTATCCATATCATATGCAAAACTTACAAAAAAGATCATATACCAAAGTCTCTTTACAAAATTACAAGTTGGAAAGATCAGTGCAACCCCTCGAAATGCAATAGTCATATGCAAATGTTCTCCAATGGGAATGACCTAGCAAAATCCCAGAAAACAGTTTTAAAGTACAGTAATAAACATCACAACATAATTCAATGAGGTTAAAAAAACCACAAAGAATCATTTCCATAAAATTTAAAACATTAGCTCAGAGGTACTGATTTTAAAGGTAATAAATAGCCAAGTGATGTGAAAGAAAGCACAAACATAAGGCTGAATAAAATAACAAAGACAATCAAAGATTTGAAATCTGAATTCAACAAAAATGCTAGATATAGTGAAGATAATTCAAGCTGAAATACAACAGGTGAAATTGAAAACTTATCAACCCAACTTGAACACTCAAGGGGAAAGTTTACAAGTAGAATGGATCAAGTCGACAGACAATCAAAACTCAAATGTAAATTAGAGGAACAAAAACAAATATGCAAAAATATAAAAAGAATTTAAATGAACAGGAAATGAAGATATAGGAAATGCGAGACACCATGGAAAGACCAAATTCTCAAACTATAAGCATAAATGAGGAAGAAGAATCCCAGGACAATGGCATAGTCAAGAATTTAAAAAAAAATTCCAGAAGGTCTTTTTTAGAGATATCACCAAACTAAGGAAAAACATACCTGCAAAATAAAATAAACTCCCAGAAGTCCAATTAAACAAGACCAGAAAAGAAAATCCCCATTACATATTATTATTAAAACACTAAGCATTCAGAATAAAGGAGGAATATTGAAAGCTTCCAGAGGAAAAAAAAATACAAGTCACATAGAAAACTTATCAGAATAACAGCTGGTATCTCAATTGAAATTTTGAAAGACCTAAGAGCTTGGAGCAATGTATTCTATGCTCTAAAAGACCAGGAATGACAACCTAGACTTCTGTACTCTGAAAACTACATGCCACAGTTGAAGATCAAAAGAAAAACTTTCCATGACATGAATAGTCTAAAAAAGAAAACGTCATGTCCACCAAACCAACCCTGAGAGAATACTTGAGGCAATACTTTGGATTTATAGGGGGAACAAGCATAGCCAAGCAAGTTAAAAAGATAAAAATGAAGCTATAATAGATGAAATACAAGTACAGTTAAGAACATTGTCTTAGTCACTGTTTTACTGCTGCAGACACTAAGACTAAGACAACTCTTAAAGGAGAAAGCATTTAACTGGGGCTGGCTTACAGTTTCACAGATTTCGACCAATATCCTTTCCTCCTGATGGTGAGTATAAAAGGTAAGGAGTAAAACACTCAGGCAGAAATGGTGCTGGAGAACTGGCAGAGAATTTTTATCTGTATCCAATGCAACAGCAAGAGAGGGAGAAACTGAGTTTGGCTTGAACCTTTGATGCCTGAAAACCCATATTCAGTGACCAACAGGAGTTCCAATAAGGCCACACCTCCTAATCCTTCTTAAGTAATACCATTCTCTAATGACTATGCATACAAATGTATGAGCCTATGGGAGTCATTCTTATTCAAACAACCACAAACATAATCAACAAAAAAAATCTGCACTCAGCACATACTTTTTAAAATACTAACTTTAACTATTAATGTCTTCAGCACTCCAATAGAAAGTCTCAGGCTGGCTGAATTAAAAGTCAAAATCTAACTTTATATTGTCTACAAGAACTCACATTAGCTTTAAAAATAGGTATGACTTTAAAGTTGAAAGAATGGTAAAAATACTCCCAATCAGATGGTACCAAGAAGCAGGCAGGCACTGGCATCTCAATACTAACAAAACAGACTTTAAATTGGAACTACTCAGAATATATAGAATATTTAAATCTATTCAATTAACAATCATATATTTTATGATAGAAATACACAATATCCATGTAAACATATCTCTTTTTGCTGTCTAGAAATGGCTTTTTAAAAGTATTTTAATTAATTTTACATACCAACCACAGTTCCCCCTACCTCCCCTTTTCCTACTCTTTATCACCCTCCCAGCACATCCCCCATCCACTCCTCAGAGAAGGGAAGGCCTCTCTCACATGGGAAGTCAACAAAGCCTGGCATATCAAGTTGAGGCAGGACCAAAACCCTCCTCCCCCCAGCATCAAGGCTGAGCATGGTATTATACCATAGGGAATGAATTCTAAAAAGTCAGCTTATGGATAGATCCTGGTTCCACTGTTAGAGACCCCACAAAAAGGCCAAGGCACACAGTTGTCACCCACATTCATAGGACCTAGTTCAGTCCTGTGCAGACTCCCTAGCCCTCAGTCCAGAGTCCATGAACTCCCATTAGCTTGGTCCAACTGTCTCTGGGGGTTTCCAGGTCATGATCTTGACACCTTGCTCATATAATCCTTCCTCCCTCTCTTCAACTGGACTCCAGGAACTCGACTTGGCTGTAATTCTCTCCATCTGTTTCCATGAGTTACTGGATAAAGTTTCTATGATGACAATTAGGGTAGTCACTAGTCTGATTATAGGAAAGACAAGTTCAGGCACCCTCTAAACTATTGCTAGGAGTCTTATCTGGGACCATTCTTGTGGATTTCTGAGTGTTTCCATAGCCCCTGGTTTCCCCCTAACCCAATAGCAGCTTCCTCTGTCAAGACAGCTCTTTCACTGCTCTCCCTTCCATCCATCCCCAATTCAATCATTTGTTCCCCTATGGTGTTATCCCTCTTTATTTGCCCTCTTTTTCCCCTGCCCCCAGTTTACCCAGGATATCTTATCCATTTCCTCTTCCTAGGGAGATTCATGTGTGTCCCTCTTAGAGTTCTTCTTGTAACCTAGTTTCTCTATTGTGTATATAAGTGAGACCAAAAATTCTACCAGGGAACTCCTACAGCTGATAAACGCCTGCAGTAATATGGTAGGATACAAGATTAACTAAAATAAAAATAGTAACTCTCCTATATACAAATGATTAAAAAAATCAGAAAAAGAAATCAGAGAAACATTACCCTTTATAATAACCACAAATAATATAATATATCTTGGGGTAACTCTAACCAAACAAGTTAAAGAACTTTTAGTCTTTCAGGAAAGAAACTGAAGAAGAGATCAGAAAATAAAAAGATCTCCCATGCTCTTGGATAGTTAGGATTAACATAATAAAAACTGGCAATTTTAGCAAAAGCAATCTACAGATTCAATGCAATCCTTAACAAAATCCCAAGAAAATTCCTCATAGACCTCAAAAGAACAATACTCATTTTTATGTGGGAAAATAAAAAACCAGGATAGCCAAAATGATCCTGTACTATAGAGGAACTTCCAGAGGCATCTCCATCCCTGATTTCAAGCTCTATTATAGAGCTATAGTAATAAAAACAGCTTGGTACTGGCATAAAAATAGATACATGGATCAATGGAATTGAATTGAAGACCCTGACATTAATCCACACACCTATAAACACATGATTTCTGACAAAGAAGGAACATTGTACAATGGAAAAAATAAAGCATCTTCAACAAATGGTGCTGGCAGAACTGGAAGTTGACATGTGGAAGAATCCAAATACATCCATATTTATACCCTTACACTAAACCCAAGTATAATAGAATCAAAGACCTCAACATAAATCTAGTTACACTGACCCTGATAGAAGAAAAAGTGGCAAGTAGCAATACTAGTAGCATAGACACTGAGAGCAACAATTGATTAATAAATGGGACCTCCTGAAACAAAGGAGCTTCTGTAAAGTAAAGGACATCGTAAATAAGACAAAGTGGCAGCCTACAGAATGGAAAAAGATCTTCACCAACCCACGTCTGAGAGAGGGCTGATCTCCAAAGTATACGAAGAGATTTTTGAATAGTAGAATCAAAACCAAACATTCTAGGCCAGCCCAGGTTAAATAGGAGGACCCTATATCAAAGAAACAGAATCAGTGTTGGAATTTATACATGTTAAGACATCTGTACCTTATGGATTTTAGTAGAAGGGTGTAGTAAAAGAGAAAAAGACTTTTCAAACAAAAGTTTTAAGCTGCAAAATAATTTCAGAAATGACAAACTAGTGATAATAAAAGATGACTTACTATGTATGATTGAAAATTTCATGAAAATAACTGGGGAAGATAAAACCAGAATTTTGTCATTTCTGCTTATTTTCTGAGTACAAAAATTATAAATAATTACAGAGGGAAATACATTGTTCTCTTTCAAAATATTAGATGAGTGTAAAATATACTGGGAAAGAGAACAAGTTATGGAAATAAGAAACCTGAAAATTTACTAGGTATACATATTTTATAAAGTTCTTAACTCCAATAACCTCACTTTCTCAGATATGGCTACAGTGATGATTAAAGAAACAGTAGGATTTACATCCAATGTAGAATGTCAGTCTCACAAGTATTTACTCTTGACTCTGGAGACCTAGCCAACTACCCAGGGCTATGGAAGTTGGATTTTGGGGGAGAATTTGCAACCAGCACTGTACTAAGCCAGAAAAATTCTTACCATATTCTAAATACTTCTTGCTATATTCACAGAGAAGTGCAGACCTCACCCCTCATCAAAGAAAAATCTCTTTGCAATAGATGGAGACCATCACAGAAAACACAACTAAGAAAATGCAGATTTGTAGATCCCAATGTCAATAGATACATTTATAAAACACACTCACACCTAAAGATCTGGAAACATTGTTGTTGTTAGTCCTGAAAAAAATGCATACAAGTAATATACAGACTAAGCAGGTTATATATAGTAATACAGTAATATGTGTGTGTTACACACATATGAGTGTAATAATTAATGAAAAAGGTGGCCATGAATTTTATAAAATGAAAAGAGTGAAAGGGAGATAGTTGAAGGGAAAGGAATGGGGGAAATGATGCAATTATAGTATAAGCTTACATATAATAGGAAAATATTTGCTGTGGTTTTGCCTTTTTAGTTCACAGAGTCTTTTTTAAAAAGCCATGTTATTTGTTCCTTATAGAAAGACAATGATTATTAGTTGGATATTTTCTTTCCAATTCATTTCTTTAAATTTAACATTATTGAGGGTGTAGACATGACTCAAACATTAAAAGCACTTGTTTTTATTGCAGATGACTTAGGTTCAGTTGCCAGCACACAGATGGCACCTAACAGGAATTCTGTAACTCCAAGTCTGGATGATCTGACACATTTTTCTTCTGGAGACACCAGATATACCTGTGGTATACACATATATAAGCAGACAAAACATACATACACATGAAACTGTGTAAATATGTCTGAAAACTTAAATATAACTTTATTGATTTCACTTTAAAATATATTTTAACATTATTTTCAGTTAAAATCATTTTAAGAAATATGAAATAAAGTTCTAATAGATCTCTTTCACTTTCGAATTCTTGTCTTCTGAAGTAACTATTTTATAGTATTTGATTTATCTATCTACACTCTATTTAACAACACAGGAAACACATACTCATATCCAAAATTAGTTTTATTCTCAAAAGTATTGTTCCTTATTTTCCTGCTTCCTAATTTGATCATGGAGTAGAGAAAATGGCTTGGTTGGCAAAGTGCTTGACACACAAGCATGAGGACTTGAGTTTAGTCCCAGTGAGTATGGAAGAAGCTAGACACAGTGATGTACACCTGAACTCCCAAGCTGGGATGACAGAGCCAGGAAGAATTATGCTGATTGCTGGCCAGCCAGCCTTGCTAAATTTCTGGGTTTCAGGTTCAGTGAGAGACCCTGCTCAAAAATGAAGGTAGATAGCAATTTTAGAAGACATCTGCCATGCACAGGTGCATGTGTGCACACATGCGTGAACATGTGTACCCAGAAAATTCAAATTATGTCTGCTTATTCCAGCTTTGAATACTGAAATAGACATGATATCAATTCTAATGGCAATTTCCAAAAATCAGCACATAAAATGTTTTATAAATTAAAGAAAAAGCCAAAAGAAACACATAGCATAACAGATTATAACAGAACAAGTTTTTGTTTTAAAAGTATAGATAATGTATGGTTTACAGTAATATTTAAAGCCTAGGAGATAATATTATGACTGATCAAGCAAAAACTGGTGATCCCATCTCATATTAAACTGAATATAATGATTTTGCTTTTTGAAATAAATAATATCCCAAATGCCTTTTTGACATCTAGACCTTATTATAATAAAGAAAAACATAATTACTTTTTTATTTCACAGTGAATGTGTGTTTCTCAGTACTGTTAAGACATTCTGTGTGTCTGTGTTATGTTCTCATTATTTTCCACCTTCAACTAACACTTGTATTCAACCCTGAGTAACATAGAGATTATACAGTCAATCGCATCCATCCCACATTGATTATCCTGCATGAAAAACATCTTCCTGTGCTGTCTAGAGTTTACAAGTTTATCAGTTCCTAATTACATTTCATGAAAATAGCCCTCTGGAGTTTCTTTTAAAATCAGGATAGAATTTGACTCCATTTGCAAAACAAAAATGTACAAAAAACAATGAATTAAATCTTATTCTAAAATTAAAATATATACAAAAGTCAAGACACAAGCAACCTCTTTTTTCTCCTTCTATGTTTTTAATCAAATTTAAATACAATAAAATTGGCTCTAAAGTTTATTTCATTTATCAGAACAGAAAAAATAAATCCGAACCTTACCTAGATTTGAAATGACTTCTTTTAGTTAATCTTATATCAATTATTTTTCCCTGATAAAAGTGGTGTTAACTTTACTAAGGAGCCCTACATGATACTTGATTACAATCCACTTATATTCTCAGTTCCATGACTTGGAAGTTTATCTTTAATAACAACCAATGAGTCATAGCAGAATATTTTATTCTTTATTTTTTAGTATGACCCTAAGGTAAACTATACTTTTGTCAATTATTTGAGATTGAAATTAACATAGATTGCTTCCAGCTTTGAGTTCTTTCAGTAAAATCATTTTAAATCAGACATAAGTTTGTCAATATGTTGAATACAGTGGGTTTTATTTCGACACGTGTGGCCAATGAATCCTTGAATTAAAACACAGTTAAGGATTCCTAAGGGGTATTATTTAGTGTGATGTATGTCTAGAACTTGATATATCCAAGTTTAAGTAGTCAAGTTGTTAGAAAAACAAAGGTTGAATAAGATATGCTATTCATATATTTGCGTTTTCCTATCTCATGTGAAATAAAAAATCACTGGAAACTACTTCATAAACTATTGTGAAGATTAAATAAAGCACTGTGAAGAAATCAGATATCATCTGGAATATGACATGTGCACAATAAGCATTAAGTTATTAATGAAGCATAATGGCTCCAGGCCCTCTATCAAGAAGAGAATTAAGGAACATTTTAAATTCCAATTAAGCATATTAATCAGTGATAAGTACTAGACTTAGGTTACTTTGTTTTCCTACATAAAATAAAAATTTATATCATAGATCAAAATAGAGACATGAAGTTATTAAATTCATTTGCTACATATGGTTGATGATAGATTTGATGGGATTAAGGAATACTCTATCAACTATGGCCCTTGAACATTTACAGAAACATCAAAAGGAAACTGAATCCTATTCTTGGCTCTATGCATAACAGCTCAAAATCTTTCCAAGGGTCTTGAGAGATTGTTTACTCAATAAATGCTTGCCTTCAAACCACAAGGACATAAGTTCTATCCTTAGACCCATTGTTATGAAAAGCCTGACGTCAATCCCTGAGACTTAATTGTCAAGTTCCAGGCCAGTGAGTGACTTTCCCAAAACTGTGCTGGTAAGTTCCTGAAGAATAATATCTGAGACTGTCCTCTGTCTTCCATAAACATGTACACACATGCACATATACACTTGTGCTTACATGAAACCATTCACATACATAATGCACACACAAAAACACATCTCTCATTCAGGCAAATTTTGGCTTGTATCCAAATAAAATGAATATTCCTGTCTCTGAAGATATATTGACAGAAAAAAAGAATCTCAATAGGCTTTCTGTTAGATCAGATCCTCCTTGTCCAATTATAATTCTGCACAATGATCCAATTCCTTAACATAATAAGCAAAAACTACCTATTTCTTCAAATCTCCATTCCTGAAGGATCTCATTTTATGTCAGACTGTATTATTGTGAATATGTCCTTTGCTATAGATGCATTAACTTTGAATTTGCTAGGGTAAGATCAGAAATCTTTTTTTCTATATAAGATTTCAAATGCACATGGCCTATGGACAAAGAAATTGATCTTTTTGGAAACCTTGAAATAGAGAACTATGACTTCATAGATCATGAAAGCACAAAGAAGAGAAAAAAGCAAAATACGGCCATTGAGCCATTAGTTTCATCTGCAAGTTCATGGTGGATCCAGTAGAGGTTAATTAATAAACAAGGTTAATTTAGAGGGAAGTAGGAGTAAACATACCTTTGGCTGTTGTTTGGAATATGATTATACTCATCTAATAAGTACTTAAAATATTGTAACTGTTGTTAATATTATCTAGTAAACTGGTAATTGCTTTATAATTACTTATTTGATAATTCTAAAACTATTAGTAAGCCAGTTAAAACTGGATAAGTTCATGTGTTGTCATGCTCTTTTCTACTTTCTCTCCTTCACTCTGCTAACTCAAGAAAACAACAATCCCTGCTGTCTTAAGTCACAGGTGACAGAAAGGCACTTCCAACAAATAACAGTAAAAGTTCAGAAAATATTGCATTTTATGGAAATTTTACATGAAAAAGTCAAACCTTTCAGGTTGAGGACAATATACAATATATTCTCAGCGCCTAATGCAGCCTCTAATCTAGTATAAACTAAAAGTTTCAGCTCTTTATGGAAATTACTTGCAGCAATTTTAATTTTAAGGCTTTTAAAATGCAAAGACCCCCTAATGAGAATCCTTTTCTACTTCAGTTTCCAATATTGTTATTTCACTTAATGTGGCTTCTAGGAGTTTATATTTTCTTTTCAAGTTCCTAGCATGTTAGAACCATATTGTGGATTAATGAAAAAAATTACAAAAATGTTTTTGAACCTTACTTTCACATTTAATAGTTCACATCTTCTGTGAAGCTTTAGGAACACAACAAGAAAAATAAAGATAAAATTACACAATAAACTTTCTCAGTCATTTCTTTAAAAAATAAATGATAAAAGCACTAACCCAGTGTTTATATCATTAATAAATACAGAGATAAACCATTCATATTCATTAATATTTGTTAATATTAATTAAATAGTGAGGATACTTAGATCATAAAATCTGCCTTCCTGAGACTCTGATAATGTTTTTTAGTTAGTGAAAGGGTTCCTTTCAATTTGTAGTATTTTCAGTAATATAAAATACCCTTGTGTTAATTTTCATAAACCTTTCAAAATCGATAGGCAAATAATGTAAGGTTTCTGGTCATTTGTCATGATACTTGCTATATAATACCAGTAAGCAAACAAAATTCCTCCATGTTGTTGCCTAAAAAGGCAATTCAGATTATGACAACTTTATAGTTTAATTAAGATTCATACATGGATTGGAAAAATCTGCACAGATTCTCACTGGCATGATATAGGCTGTATTCAAAGTAGGATTTCAATAAAATAAAAGGTATATTTTATGGGTTGTAAAGGTTGCAATCTACTCACAGATTTTTTTTATTTGTAATGAATTTGTGTCACTCCAAGGGTCTTTGTACACATGTGAACATATATCATTTTTAAAAATGTTAATTATTTCTATTCATTTTGCTTAAGCATGTCTATGTGTTAACTAACAGGCATTAATTATGTGGGTATGCAATAAAATTTAAATTTCTAATAATCTAAACTTTTAGTCTAAATTCTACATATGACATAGAACATATATATTTACCTATATATATTAGTTATTATGAATATTCCATTAGTTATTATTGATCAGAAAAACATACTTAGATATTTTGTATTTCCTTTCTTTTTCTAGAATGATTGAAATATAATTGATATATCAAACTTATATATGCTTCAAGATTTTTAATGTGACAGATTGATATTTGTTTTAGCTTCTTTTGATTATTGTGACAAATGCCACGACCAAAAGAACTTGGGGCATTGGATTTATTTGGCACACACTTGCAGGCCATGGTCAATCCTTGAGATAAATTAAGGCAGAACTCAAACCAAAAGTTGGAAGTCGAACACTGAAGGAATGCTGCTTGCTGCTTCACTCAGGCATATGCTTAGCTAGCTTCCTTAGGACTAGCTGCCAAGTTATACAGCCACCCACAATGAGCTGGGCCATCACACATTAATATGCAATCAAGAAAATCCTCCATAGATATATTCACAGACCCAGCATGATCTAGACATCCCTCAACTGAGATTCCTTCTAAAATAACTCAATTAAATGTAACTGGAAACATATGTGTCTACATTATTAAAGGATGCTAAAGAGAACCTAATTAGTATAGCCATCATTTCACATAATTGACACTCTTTTCTTTTTGTATTGAAACTACTTAAATCAGCTTTCTTAGAAAACTCAGCATATGTTAAATTATTAAAACTATAGCAACCATGGTATGCATTAGAATTTGAGAGCCATTCATTTCATATTAAAAGTGTGTGTGTGTTTATATATATATACACACTTATATATATTTTCCTACTTTCTCACAATATACATGAAATACAAAGCTTTCTCTGCTTTATGAACTTGTTTTTTAGACCCATTTATGTGTGCATCATTCAGTATTGTCTTTGTTGCATCAATTATTTCATTGACTATGTGGTCTTCCAGCTTAACTACTTGTTGCATATAAGAGGCTTCTTACTGAAGGATCAGCAAAACACTTTCCAAAGAAAAGTACAAAAGATAAAAGACCTCAACATGAATTCAGTTGCACTAACTGTGATAGGAGAGAAAGTGGGAAATAGCCTTGAACATATTGCACAGGAGACAACTTCCTGAATAGGACAAAAATAGTGATGACACTAAGATCAACAATTAATAAATGGGATCTCATGAAACTGAAAAGCTTCTGTAAGGCAAAGGATACTATCGATAGGACCAAATAGCAATTTATAGAATAGAAAAATTATCTTTATTGTCACCACATCTGACAGAGAGCTGATTCCAAAATATATAAGAATTCAAGAAACTAGACATCAACAAATCAAATAATCCAATTAAAAATGGGGTACAGATCTAA
>LOJH01014890.1:0-23805 GCA_001685095.1 Ellobius talpinus
AAAAAAGCTGAGTTTGGCCAGGTGTGAAATCCCACACAGCTGGTGGGTCAGGCCGACTCAGAGAGATTGCTGATTGCCAGCCTAGCTCCAGGGTCAATGAAAGACCCTGCCTCAAAAGAATAAGGTAGAAAATGGTAAAGCGGGACACCCAGTGTTCTTCTACGGCTTCCAAGCTCACACACAACACACACACACACACACACACACACACACCCCTGCATGCATGCACACACACTAAATTGCAGGCTCTTGACCACTTCCCAGAGTCAGTCAGGAGAGCATTTTTGGTCTCAGGTCTCCTTTGACCCTCAAAATAATGTCAAAATATCCGTGCAACGATGCAACCAGAAACTGACTAGCACAGCCTTCAGAGCAAGCGCCTGAAAACTTTCTCTTCCCTCTTATTTTCCAGAGGGGCGGATCCTGCGACAGAAGCTTCACAAGCAATACCCAGGTAAGAGAGAGAAGGCACTCTTTCTCTGCAGAAGACACAAGGAAGGGAGGCAAGCATTTAAGAGGCAACGGAGATATCAAAGTCCAGGGCTGAGCTAGAGAACAAAATGGCAATTAGGTTTGAGAAATAAAGCCAAGCCCTGTTATTATGATGTTGGGCAGGACAGATGTGAGTCAGAGAGGGGTTCAGGGCAACCATGTCCTCAAACTAGTGTCAGAATTTGGGGGCACAGCTATATCTCTCCTACCCTCACTCAGGGAATTGGAAGAGATGATCCTTCATCCATCTTTCTGGTTGTTCATTTATATGAGGATTCATACATACATTCACTCATTCATCCACCTATCCATTCTTACATCCATCCATCCATCCATCTATCCATCCATCCATCCATCTATCAATTATCCATCCTCCCATCCAATCCCCTTGTTAAGCTTTTCTGGCCCAGTAAGCCTCTCCGCTGACACAATAATCCAAATCAAACCAAATCAGACCAAATTAGAAGAAGCCCAGGTTTAATGGATGCCAGCACTCCTGGGCGTCCCCAACCCCAGGAAAAGGGGAGACCGTGTGTTTGTTCTCTTGGTCTCTGGGGGGGCAGTTTAAATAGCCTGTGGGAGTGGTCTTGACCCTCCCTGGGGAGGGGGTCACTGTTTGGAGGGCTTTCTTGGAGGTGGAGTCTGGACTGCAGCCACTCCCAGGGGAGAGGACTTGGACTTGGTGTCGAGCTTTCCATCCAACATTCCAAAATGTATGCCAGGAACTTGGGTAAAACTCCCAACCAAACATTCCAGACTTTTTTGGCTAAGGATGTTAGGGGCTGAGGTGATGCTTCCATCCAAACATTTTAGACTCTTTGGATAAAGGGGTGCTGGCTCAAGTCTGGTTACTTTCCATGGGCATGGGGCGACGTGGGAGAGGGGAGAGCTGGGAGTTGGTAGGCTCACACTCAGTGAGAGCTGTGGTAGAGAAACATCCAGTTTACTGCCATCCTGAAGACCGCAGGCAGCTGTTCCTTGAGGGAGATGAGAAGGAAGGTGGCTAGGAGAAAAAATATATTGCTATTATTGGCCCTATGAATGGGGCTAGCCATGTGAAGGGTCATTAGCTGTCAGAAAGAATGGGACAGAGAAGTGTCCTGGTTGTGCAGGTGAGGCTCGTGTGAATAAGTGAGACA
This sequence comes from Ellobius talpinus, assembly GCA_001685095.1. Taxonomy (NCBI): domain Eukaryota; kingdom Metazoa; phylum Chordata; class Mammalia; order Rodentia; family Cricetidae; genus Ellobius; species Ellobius talpinus. The sequence continues at coordinate 1,632 of LOJH01014890.1, forward strand.
TGAGAGCAGATTCATCCATCCATCCTCCCACCCAATCTCCCATCCATCCATCCATCCATTATCCATCCTCCCACCCAATCTCCCATCCATCTGTCCATCCATCCACCCATCCATCATCCATCCACCCACCCACCCATCTACCCACCCATTCATCCATCCATCCATCCATCATCCATTCATCCATCCATCCATCCATCATCCATTCATCCATCCATCCATCCTCCCACCCAATCTCCCATCCATCTGTCCATCCATCCGCCCATCCACCCATCCATCCATCCACCCACCCACCCATCTACCCACCCATTCATCCACCCACCCACCCATCTACCCATCCATCCATCCATCCATCCATCCAACAATTACTCTTCCACCCATCCAATCTCCTATCCATGCACTCACCCACCCATCTACCTACTCACCTACCCACCCATCCACCCTCTTATCCATTCTTCCATCCATCTCTTCATTTATCCTTCCATTCTTTCTTGCATCCCTTTCTCTGATCTTCCCTTCTCATCCATGCATCTACCCATTCACCCATCCCTCTGTCTATCCTCTCTTCTACCCATCTACCCTACCTATCCATTCTCTTTTTAAAAGATTTATTTATTTATCACATATACAGTGTTCTGTTTGCCTGCAGGCCAGAAGAGGGCACAAGATCTCATTACAGATAGTTGTGAGTCCCCATGTGGTTGCTAGGAATTGAACTTAGGACCTCTGGAAGAGCAGTCAGTGCTCTTATCCTCTGAGCCATCTCTCCAGCTCTATCTATCCATTCTTTTATCTATCTATCTATCTATCTATCAATCTATCTATCTATCTTTCATCCATCATTTATCCATCTACCTGCCCACTCACTCCTCCATGAATCCACTACTCGCCTATCCACTCATCTACCTGTCCACCATCAATCCATCACCCTTCCATCCATACAGCATGTCTTTATCAGTCACTGCTCACCACTCAGGGCTGGAGGCTGTGACTCCATCTGCCAACACAATGAACCCAGTTCTTGTCACAGAGTAGCTCAGGCAGGAAATTCAAATACTCACAAAGCCTATGTGGTTCTTTCATGGTACCAGTGACAAAGGCTCCAGAATTCACCTGCCAGATACCACGAGGACCCTTTAGACTGGAAGAGCGTCTAAGGAGAAGAGCTTCCTAAGGAGGGACCAAGAAAGCTCAGCCTATGGAGTTGGAGGCATTGGCAGTGGGAGGATGTGTGGCTGTCCCCGTGGCTGCAGGGCATGATGAGTGAGCTGAGGAATTGGGTAGGCAGGAGGGCCAAGGCTAAGACTCAAAGGTACAGCACCTAGTGGGTTTGAGGCCTTGGGCTCAGTCCCCAGGATACTAAAGATGGAACAAAGAAATGCAGGCAGGGGCCCTGCTGAGGCAAGAGGAGAGCGAGCATGCAGCCTGCCATGCTGTGCCAAGGCATCCATCCACGCTACCTCTGGTGCGCACAAGGGGCCCGAGGTGAGAATTTGAGCGGAACATCTGTCCTGACAGCTGTGTTCTTGTTGCAGAAGGGGACTCCAAGAATGTGGCAGAACCTGGAAAGGGACAACAGAGGCACTTTCAATAAAGCAAAGACTGGCAGGTAAGTGGAGGTGAGATGGTGGCTTAGTCAGCCATCATCCCCACGTTGGCCACAAGAGGGCGACATCAGAATGTCACAGTCTCTCCAAATCTCAGTAGGTCAGAAGCAGAACCTAAACCTGGCAAACCTTAAACCTACCTCCTTTCTAGTCTGCCGCCTTCACGACTCCACGCTTAGGCCAGTGGTGCCTTCCGTGCCCCACAAATCGTGTCTTCTCTTCCACTCTGCAAGACAGTACTGTAGGGAGCGCCTGTCTGACCGTTGTGGTGCCAGCACCCCCGCCCGGCTCAGCATTAGTTGTGGTATCTGCTGAACCCCACTGCTCAGCAGTAGCTGGCGGTCTCCACTAGACACCACAGGGAATGATAAATCCCACAGGTGGGGTTGACATTCTGTTAAAAGGAAGTCTAAACCAGCCACCTGGTATATCAACAAGGAGGCCACACATACACCAGGGACTGCACAGGTATTGGCTAGCAAGGTGTAGGAGCTGCCTCCAACGAGTGTGAGGGAGACCTGAGGTGTGTGTGTTGGGGACATTGAGCTGGTACTTGAAAGCTGTGGTGAGAAGGTACCACTTGGAATAGCAGGCTGGAGGACACGATGGCACCAGGGGGAGGGACGTGGAAACTGCGGTCCCCATGGTGCATCACTAACCCCTCCGAGAGGCTGCTGAGGGGGTAGGGATGTCAAGGAGGCTCTCTGCATAGGGGCTGCCCAGCAAAACAGCCATGCTGAAACGCACTCCCTACTCTGTAGCCTTAAGAGGATGTCTCCACTCTCCAAACCTGTTTTCCTATCTATAAAATGGCTATGATAGGAATGGATGGTCAGTAGCAAATCAGGGATCATGGAGACCTTAAGGATTTCATCTTTGCAGAAACACATCTTTCTGGTGCTCCTGATGGGTCCAGGGCAGATGGAAATTTAAAAGGCCTGTGTTCTTTGCCCTGCCCACAACCGATTCATCTGTATCCTTTCCCCCTTTGCTTCCTTTACAGCCTTTGAGGACCCTTCCTATGCTTTCCAGATGCTAAGCCGCGGAAACAGGAAAAGAATTCGACCTTAGACATCGTGCCCAGTGCCGCAGAACAAAACTCCAGAGCTCCCAGGAACTTCCAATCCCAGTGTGGCCCAGACTGGCGTGGCAACTTGGGGGAAGCCCCTGACAAGTTCTGGGTCTCTGCTCAGCACCCGGGTCACATAAGCCTGCAGCCTCCAGGTGACTTTTGCAGATTTTGGCTAATGAAGACTTATATCCAACCTGATTGCTCCAAAATAAATCTGCCTGCCGCACCGTAGAAATGAACTCCTTTATCAGACCTGAGCTGCAGCTGGGTGCACACATCTGTTGCAAGGGTCTCCGTGGCCACCAGGCCGGTAGAGTCATGATCCTCTGGAGGCAAGAAGTTCAAATGACTATGTAGGTGGTGTTGGCTCACACTTCAGGAGTCTGACCCTAAGGAGTTTATTTTAGGCATTCGTAAGCACAGCACAATTTGGTGAAAACTTTCCTGGCGATTGTTAACTCCATCCCAAGTACACAATAAAGCAAAGACGTGATTACATCAAAACTCTTTGTAAACTTCATGTGACACCCTCTGTAAAGATAAGGTCCTATAGATCGACTGCATGTGACCCCTTCCATAAAGATAGATCCTATAGATTGACAAGCTCACAGACAAAGTCTGCGAAAGGATCTGGTGTGGTCTCGGCCACACAGATAGCAAAAGGGTCACCAGGCTCTTCACCACATCCTCTCTCCCAGCCTTCCGGGCAGACAACAGGTTATGCATCCCTTCCTTTGAAAGAACAGCCCTGGGTGTTTAATATGCCAGGTTCCCCTGGTGCTGATCTGTGAGGACAAGGACCTCTGTGCCTCCCACACACAGTCTGTGAGTGTGTGGAGGTCAGAAAACAACTCATGGAATTGGTTCTCCCCTGGCACCATGTCTCGGGGCCTGAACTGAGCTTGTCCGGCTTGGTGTCAGCACTGAGTCATCTCAAGCCTGAGTAACGGCTTTAACTATTTAATATCCTCAATGTGCCACGCTAGAGGCTACCCCTTGGTGGTTGGCCAGGAGTACAGGGATGCTGTGTCTCCTGAGGCCAGAGTCCTGAGTGCATCGCCCTATATAGCACAGGGGCCCTGGGAAGCTGGGGAGAGTAGGTGAGCTGGGAGCTGATCCAGGTCAGTGACCTCCATGGGCCAAGTCCCTTATCAAGGACTTCCCTGTAGGAGCAGACGCAATTAAACAATCTCTTTGTGCTCTGGCCCTGCTGACCTTGGCCCAGTCCTCTCTGGGGTTTTCCATCAGCAATTCCAGTTTAACTCCCCACACTTGGCTCCCCTCTTTTTTTCTAGAACATTCTCACAAAATCAGAATACTGACTGATCTAAGGAGAAGGTAGGGTCTCCTTCGGGTGGCCATAGGGCAAGATGTACTGCGTCTGTGACCCCCCAGGGGGGGATCCTCTTGTGCTGCTACATGGAGCAGTCACATGATCCTGGATAAAAGCAGACAGGACTCGTCCCCAGAACCCTCCTTCCTACAAGCTCAGTGACCTAACCTGGCATAGTCGAGGTGGTGCGCTGTTCCTTCATTATGAGATAAGCATGGGAGAAAGCCATTCATGGGCTCTGGGGGAGGAGCTGGGGAGGGCTTCCTGGAGGTGGGAAATGTCTGAGCTACATTTCCGAGTATTGGTCTCTGGGGCTGCCATCCCTAGGAGTCACCAGCCAAGTAGCTAAAGACAGCAGAAACACAACCCGTGACTGAACCTGGCTTAAGAGCCGGATCCTCACCCAGTGGCCTTGGGCAGCTTCTCGGGCCTGTCCAGCCCTTAGGACAATGGAAACCGCACCTCCCCATGACTGCTATGGGAGTCAGTGAAATGCTGGAGGAGGAAGGTTTAACTCCAGGCTAGGAGAAAAGAGAGTGGGCTAGACAGATCTGGGGGCAGGGGAAGGAGACAGGGAGAGGAGGTGGGGAGCTCTGGACCATGTTCCAGGACTGGCTTCTAAGCCACATGGCAGTCATGACTCCAGGGTCCTCAGTGTCTGGTTCCCTTGACTTTGGTTTCGACTTGCTCAGTGGGTTTATCTTGTCTGTAAGTAATAAAGCTGAAGCAATACAACCTCTGAGTTGGGAGAGGCTGACAGTAGACTCTGTGAAGTCTGTCAGAACCTCCTTGGATCTACATGCTTGGAATCTCTTGCCCTGAACTCCGAGACCCAGGAGAGAAAGTCCAGCAGGCCACAGTCACGGGCAACAATGGAGCTCCTTGGTGGCCATACCACCTGTGTCTGCAGCGTCATAGCTGGGGACAGGCACAGCCACATCCCCAATCCACACCCATCCCACACCTGTCTCTCCTGCTCACGGAGACTCCGGCTTCTCACCGGGTCACACTCAGAGTGGTTCAACAGGAGCCCGGAGATGGGCAACACCCTACCCATTAGATGAGGGAGTCCTGCCCTAGCCAGTCTTGGAGACGGGAGAAGCGAGGCGCAGGATGACTGACTCGCCTTTCACTAGCCACAGCTGAGCCACGCAATAGCTGTTCACCACCTGCAGGTCATCAGCAACCAGCTGCCACTAGAAGTCTCCTGCTCCTGTTACCCAGGCTCCAATCAAGAAGTCAGAATGTCCCTTCTATGAAATCAACAGGGTTTATTACTAATATATTTCATATTTTAACTGTTGGGATATGGGTCTGACCCTTTAAGATTATGAACCAGTCTCCTCAAGATTATATGAAATCTTAAAGAGACTGGTTTATTTCATATTTATTTACTTATTTAATATTTATTTCTATATTTATATATGTATGTATGTGTGCACCTGTATATATATACACATGTATATGTATACACACACATATATGTGTATGTATATATTTCACAGCTGAAAGAATAAGGCCATCAATGAGTTTGTTGTTCTTACTTATGATCCTGGTTAGTTTTTTGGTCAACTTGACACGAACTAAGTTATCTAGGAAAAGAAACCTCAAATGAGAAAATGCGCGCATCAGACTGACCTATAGACAAAGCTGTGGGCTGCTTTTTTGATTTATGATTTATGTGGGGAAGGCCCAGCCCATTAGGGGACATTGCTACCCCTCGGCTGGCGGTCCTGGGCTCTAAAGAAAGCAGGTTGAACAAGCCATGAAGAACAAGCCAGTAAGTAGTACCCCTCCACAGTCTCTGCTGGAGCTCCTGCCTCCAGGTTCCTGACCTGCTTGAGTTTCTGCCTTGGCTTCTCTCAGTGGACTCTCACCCAGAATGTGTATGCCGAATAAACCCTTTCCTCCCCAAGCTGTTTTTTGGGCCGTGTTTTCTCACAGAAGTAGAAAACTTACAGATCATGGGTGAAGGGTGACTTGCAGGACCGTGAGTGACACCAAAAAAGACGCAGCATTGAAAAGTCTCACCCCACCATGGGTGATGCTTTCCTCTTAGCTGCACAGATGGAGTTCCCTCTCAGGGTTACCCTCCACCCTCTATTTACTTCAGCACCTCCTGAGGCTATGTACAACCGGCCCAGGATCACAAGCAGCTGGAAAAGGGACTGTGCAGAGCCAGGGGCCCAGACTGACCAGGAGTTTGGGGAGGAGACAAAGACCTCCTTGCTCCTTGACTCTTTTCCACACATTCAAATCATGCACAACTTACTGACAAAATGTACATTACAGCCTCAAAGGCTACTGGAGGAACCTGGAGCTTGTGAGCTCCCATGAACGGCTCTCCATTGAGGAGCTCACAATGGACTGTGATGTCCCCTCCCCAGCCAGGTCTCAGCATGACTCAGCACTACAGATGCACTGTAGGGGTCAAGAGATGTTCATCCTCAGCCACCAGCTATGCCCATCACAGCAGCATGTGGCTGCTGGCACCCCAGCTGGGTCCCCTAGGTTCTCCAGACTAGGGATGCTCATGGGCCCTTTGTGATATTCTGTGTCCATTATGGACTGACCCTTTTGTAGACAAGAAGCTGAGATTGAGAGTAAGGTATGTGGTCCAAGGTCCTAATAACCCTAGGAGTCTAACTGGGACCTGTCCTGCTGTTACATGGAGACTGTGATGCTCATCTTTTGCTGGGGAAGGGAGCCACCTCCATAGGTGTTTCCTCCAGAGCAGGCCAAGAGAAAGTTTGCTGATTGCTTGCCCTAGTTCTGGCCCCACCAAGAGCCTTAGATAGTATGAAACAGTCCCTCACCTAGGGCATCTGCACTCTTCCGATATGACCCCTCCAAGGTCATCAGACCCATTGCTATCATCCTTTCCTGGGCCTCTCAGATAGACCAACACGGCACTGTGTTCTCAGGTCCTGCACGGTGACATTGTGACCCTTGCTTCATGGCTTTCCTTCACCTGGACAGAGAGAAAGTTCGTGTATCTCTGTCGCTGTCATCTCTCCAGGTGCACAGTAGGTCACTGACGCTGATGTTGAATCAGTGACTGATCAAGGGATCAGGTCATACCTGCCTTCCTAAAAAGACTGAGTGCTCCCACGGAGGGACCCAAGCATCAGCAAGGCCCTAGTTCAGCTCCACACTCCCCTTGACCCCCAGCTTCCTACCAGGCCTGCAGGAGGAGTCACTGAACTAGTTTCCCAGACAGACAGATAGGCTGGTAGATATGGCCCCGCCTGGGGGTGCTGTGGTTAGAGAGTCTGCAGACCTCAGAGTCTTGAAAGCTGACTGTCCCTCTGCTCTCACCTGTGTGGCTATGGTAGTCACTCGGCCACTCTGTACCTCAGATCCTATCTCTGACTGGTTCCCCAAAGGTCTGGACATGAGGCTCAGAAGGGGAGGGGCCCCTCATTGTTTGATACTATTTCTTCTGCTGTAGAATGGGGTGCCAAACCACAATGAGGATCAGAACCTGAGCACAGAGCCAGGTTCCATTCTGCAGGGTCACCGCTGGTGTCACCCACCATCCAGTCACAAGGGCCTCTCCATCCTTTGCCTCCCTGTAAACACAATGCTGTTGGATACACCAGATTGCTGGTGCCTGCTCTTCCTGCCCTGTCCAAACTCTGGACCAAAAGTCTCTTGGTGGACTGGGTGTGTGGTTTAATTGATAGGATACTTCCCTACCATGCTCAAAGCCCTGGCATAGACTGGTTTCTTGGGCAACACCTGCTATCCTAGCAGCTGGGAGGGTCAAAAGTTGTACTTCATCCTTGGCTACCTTTGGGTTAAACCTCCTTTGGTTCTCTAGCAACAGCCCCTAAGCATCTACTGTGTGCCAGACATTCTTCCAGAGGCTGGGGTGTCACTGGGAAAAGGCAGGTCTTTTCCTGGCTCTCACGGGCCTGACAGCCCACGGGAGACAAACAGTTGACAGCATTCCAGGTCACATAGGTGGACAAAGGTGTTCTGGAGGGGGACAGGGAAGCTCAGGCGTGGGGAGATGAGCATGCATGTTGTTTCTTCCTGGTGTTTATTTTTGTTATAGTTAGGATTTTTATTGCTGTGAAGAGACACCATGACCATGGCAACTCTTAGAAAGGAGAGCATTTAATTGAGTGGTTTACGGTTCAGAGGTTTAGCCCCTTATCATCGTGGTGGGCATGGGAGGTGTGCAAGCACACACGGTGCTGGAGAAGGAGCTGAGAGATCTTTGATCCACAGGCAACAGGAAGACTGAGACCCTGGGCCTGGATTGAGCATATATGAAACTTCAAAGCCCACCCCCACAGGGACACACTTCCTCCAACTAGGCCACACCTACTCCAACACAACCTAATAGTGCCACTCGCTATGAGTTTATGGGGGCCAGTTATATTCAAACGACCACAATTTTGGAATAATTACAGGGTGACTAGAGAGTGCCGAGATGTCCCCCAGATATCCAGATGCAGAAAGGATGTGCAGGTGTGGGGAATCTGGCAGAAACCGTATCCCTAATAGTTACATTTTACCCAGCTATGGCTATGGTACAGTATCAGAGACAGGGACACAGCCTGACTGCAGGCAAGTGTGTGGTCTCTGTGCCATTAGCTGACTTGCATGGGTGTATGTGACTATCACCTCCATCAGATCAGAATGGCCCATAACACCCATGTAGGTGTCCCCACCATGCTGTCCCTAGCCTGGTTGCCCTGTGTCTGTACTGCAATTCCATGTCATTTCCAGGGCAATACATAAGAAGCGAACCCACAGCAACCACCTTCTGAGTCACAAGGATCCTCTGTTGGTCTCCCTCACTCTGTTCTCTCTCTCTCTGTCTTCCTCCCTCCTCCCTTCTCTCCCTCCCTCATCCATCTCTTCTTCTATGACAGAAGATGAAGACATGATCACGAGCCACATTTGATTGAGATGCAACATCTTCCTTCTGGAATGTTCTGCAACCTCTTCCTGATGCCCAGTGGCTACATTGTTTGAAGAAATAAGCTAGTGACCTTCTGAGACACTTTTCCTTTGGGACTGGAGTCTCCACCGCGAGGTGGCTATTGCTGGCTCAGGCTCAGAGCAGCTGTGGGTCTCCCAGACTCCTGAGGCCCTTGGTAGAATGGGGATGGGGAATATCAGACCCTCCCCTGAGACCACTGTCACTTGCTGGCCCAGCTGTGTGTAGCTCTTCTGAAGACACTAGAGTGTTCAGGAAGAGAGGGCCAACTGGGTGGGGACTCATCTGTGCATCGCCCATGCTGGATGATATTGGTGGGGTGGGAACTGTTGATGGTGTAGCTACCTTCAAGGCACACTTCTGGAGATAATCCCAGGACAGTCACCAGCTCACCAAGATTGATGTGTGCAAAATCTTCTCTTCAGTCTGTCACTACCCACTCTGGGGTGAATAGAAAGACTCCCCAAGAAAACTCACTCACTACCACAGGACTGAGATTTAGGCTGGGTCTTTAGCCAGGAACACCCTTGAAGTGACATGTGCCCTCCCTTCTTCATGCATCTGTCCTACCAGGGCATAGGACACCGCTGTCCCTTCCTGGTGACAGATAGGTTGGCTCCCGCTAGGTGTCTCCCTGTGAGGTGACTGCTTCCCCTTCATGATTGGCAAGTGTCTTGTGAGCACATGTTTCACGACCTTGCAGAGGGCATCTTTCTCACTGGCCCCACCTGTTTTGCCCTAACAAAACTTGCAATGATGGGGAATTTAGCTGGAGGCATGCACACTGCCGGACTTTGCCCAGGAAGATTTCATTTGCCTTAGATAGAGAGCACGGTAACACCAAAGAAATGAATCCATCCCAGTCCATCTGTGAGTCAGTGACCACACCGGGGCTACCAACCACAGCATGGGAGCCTGGAAAGTCCACCCCAGCACAGACGACAACTCATGAAATCCTGCTTCTCTGGAGTCTCCTGCAGTTTGCCAACTCACGAAATCCTGCTTCTCTGGAGTCTCCTGCAGTTTGTCAGCAGCTCCACTGAGGAGTCTCCTCCCCCCAGCCATTGCTCACTGCTTAAAGAACCTCAGGAGGGGCCGTGCAATTACTTTAAATTTCTTGTGGTCCTCATGAGCCTCCTCCTCCCTCAGTTAGGATTTTTCAAACTGGAGAAAACAGGGGTACAATGACAGCGGGGACAGTGACAGTGGGGTTCCTCAAAGACTTCTCTGAGAGGGAACCTTTATGCCTAGGCCTGGAAAAAGAGAGGAAACCCCACAAATAGCTTGGGAAGATCATGCCTGGCTGAGAAACCTGTGAGCATCAAGGCTGGGAGACAGGACTGGTCAGATCTCCTTTAACAGCAACCAGGAATGAGGGCCATGGGCATGGACTAGTAGTTAGTTACTGCAGGGATATACCTGTGTCCTGGATCAAGTAGCAAGGTATTCCCAGAACTGCAGGTTTGGGAAACAAGTCCAGGGGGAGCCATGAAGAAGGGCCATTCATTTTTACTTCTATTTGTGTATGTATTCATATGTGTTCATGCATGTTCGTGAGCACACAGAGGCCAGAGAGCAATGATAAGTGTTTTTCTTTTCTTCTTTTTGGTTTTTTGAGACAGGGTTTCTCTGTATAGCTCTGGCGGTCCTGGGACTTGCTCTGTAGACCAGGCTAGCCTCAAACTCACAGAGATCAGTCTGCCTCTACCTCCCAAGTTTTGGGACTAAAAGCGTGCATCACCATGCCCGGAGACAAGTGTCTTTCTTAAACGCCTGCCTACCTCCTCCTTCTCTTCATCGTGGTGTGTGAGAGGGGGTACATGTGTGCCAAACGACAACCTTGTGCCAGTCCTCTTTGACCTTGTTTGAGACAGGATCTCTTGTTCACCACTGCATAGAGCAAGCTGGCCAAGGCAGGAGCTTCTCAGGAGTCCCCTGTCTCTGTGTCTTGTCTTGCCATAGGGATGTTGGGATCATAGACGAATGCTATGGTGTCACACTTTGCCTTGGTTCTAGGAATTCGAACTTGGATCCACACTCTTGCATAGATAGCAAGCACTTGACCCACTGAGCCATCTCTCCAGCCCAGTGGTTTATACGGAACCACAAATTCCTACCACACCACGACATCTGTCTGCGATAAATGTGTGAAAAGAGATCTCAGAGATTTTCATCTATCTCTCTACCTTCTAGAAGGTTCCTTGAGGTCCTCCCGGCCAAACTCTGCCTTCTTCTTGTAAAAAAATATCCTTTGTTAAATAGATGCATTCATGCATCAGGTGTCAACAATTATGGTGGTTACCAAGAAGGATGAAGAAAGGGTTCCTAGGCCTGCCCCAGCCCAGGGAAAATGACCCATTGCTGTGACCTGGTGACCAAACAGAGATGCCTATGGATATGGGAGGAGAGGGAGGGAGTCCGGCATCTGAGCTATGTGTTTACCCCTTGGGCTCCAGTGAGTCCTGGGGCGCCTTCTCTGCGTCCTGGTGTCACCATGCACAGCTCGGGGCTTATCCATCCTGTTGGAAGGAAACCCCTGCCAAACCATTGATGTCGTCCGGCTGTGGAGAAGTGGCCAGAGCAGGACGGATCTGGAGACAATTCTGAGAGCATGACCACAGCTGAGGGCAAACACAGGAACTAAATGTACTAACCTTGCTTTTTAGCTACGGTAGTTCCCCTTCTGGCTAACAGTTCTCATTAACTGAAATATGTCAATCCAACACGGTTTTCGTGCTTAAAAGCTCACCCTGAGAAAGATTCATTGCTACAGTGGAATCCCAAACACCCCGTGTAGTCCCCAGTCGGCTAATAAAGACTTTCTATCGGCTTAAACCCGTACCTAAGCAGTCTTCTCTGGTGAACACCTCACAACAAGGACGACAGTCAGCCCGGGCTGAGTTTGTCCGCAGAGGCTTAGGATAAGTGCATCTATGAAGATCCTCATTCCTGACAAAGGCCCGCTCTCAACTGTGATGGTTAACACGAGGATTTAGCAACACCACGGAACAAAGCTTTGAACGTGTCTGTGAGGGGTTAGCTAGGTTAACTGGGGTGGGAAGAACCCCCCTAAATATGGGCAGCACCAAGCCGTGGGCTGGGGTCTTGGGCTCCTGGGCTTCCTACAAAGGAGAAAGCAACCGAGCACCAGCATCCTTCTCTCTCTGCTTCCTGACTGTGGGGACAATGTGACCAGCTGCCTCACTCTCCTGCCACCAGGATTCCGTTCCCCTCCCCATGATCAGATCCATTTCTTGAAACTGTGGGTAAAAAATAAACTAAGAAACACTTCCTTGAGTTGGTTTTGTCACAGCAGCGACAAAATGACACACAAGGACTGGACACGTCTTCACCCAGCCGTTATTCAGCCCGCTACCTCGCTGCCAAGTATTGCACCACACAATACCTAGTATTGCCCGGCAGCGTCACCCACTAGGAGGGGGCAGGTCCAGAGTATGCTGTGCTTGTGGCTCCTTCCCCACCACCCTGCACAACAGCCTAAGAGGTATTGTAGAGAGGGCTGGGAGATGGCTCCGTCTGTCCGTCTGTACAGTGCTTCCCACGCAAGCACAAAGACCTGAGTTCAAACCCTATACCCGAGTTAAAAAACAAAACACTAGGCGGGGCAGGGCCCATGAACTCCTTTAATCCCAGCACTCGGGAGGCACAGGCAGACAGGGACAGAGTTCAAGATGTGATGAGACAAGGTGTTCCCGGTGCTGGGAAGGCAGGGGAGTAGTTCCCGTGGCTTAAAAGTCACCCTGGGGTGGTCCACGTCAGTGAGAGACCTTGTTTCAAAAACCAAGGTGGAGACTGAGGAAGACAAGCAAGGTTGACTCTGACCTCCATATACATGCACACATACATGCCTGTATACTTTCACACACACACACACACACACACACAAATATGTGGTTGAATCAATGAGATTATTTTTTTCTCCACTGACTTAACTTTCTTCATCTGTACAGTATATTGTTACTGTTGTTTGGAGACAAGGTCTCACAACCTAGCTCAGGCTGGCCTGGGACTCAATACATAGTTCAGCCTGGCCTTAAACTCACACAATCCTCCTGCCTCTAACTCTCCAGTGCTGGGATCACAGGCGTGCCACACGTCCTTCCATGGTTGTACTACTGGGTGTGTGCACGGTACTAACGCACAAGCGGGGGCATATTTGAATGAGGAGTGGCCACTTCCAGCTCATTCCTACAGCTTAAAAATATGAAATACACCTGTGTGCAGCGCACCTGCTCTAAAGAGAACGCCTTCAATTGTCAAACCCGGAAGTGCAGTTTATGACCGCATAAATGTAAGGTGCCTTGAGCCTGTCAAGCCTGCTCCGAGAGATGCATTCTTGGGAGCAGAATGAAAGGCCTCCACTTTCAGGGAGAGAGTGAAGGGAGTTGACTGGCGTGACCTCACTCATTGCTCAAGGTGTCCAGAACAGACATTTCAAGAAAGGCAACATGTTTCTGGTCAGGCCCCGCCCTTGGCTCGCATCCCTGGCCCAGCTGTCAGGGCCATCTCCAATCTGCACACCTCAGAGGCTCCCAGCTGGTTGTTATGTCTGAGGACATTCCTTAAAATGTGGGTTCTAGTACCTCCCAAGGTGAAGACAGAAATAAAACAATCAAGACTTCTCAAAGGGGAAATAAAGTCCCTGGGAGTCTGGAGGAGCGACCCTGGTATGCCAAGCGACAAGACTGAACAGGGGATGGAAAGCAAACAGAAGCTGGGGAAATCTGTACAAGAGCCCTGCGTACTCCAGGTGAAAGTAAAAGATGAAAGACGGGGAGTATTTGCCTCAGAAGCCAGGCATGAGGCGTGAGAGAGGTGGAGAGAGGCCAGCCGGACACACTGATATGGGAGGAGTGAAAACCCCAGGGCCGGAGGAAAGTTTCAGCCAGCAGAGTCAGCTTTACCCAAAGCACCCTGTGCATGGAGCTCACAGTGCCACAGAGATGGACTAAGAAAATACAAGGCAGATGGGCGTGGTAGTGCATGCCTTTAACCCCAGCACTTGGGAGGCAGAGGCAGGTGGATCTCTGTGAGTTCGAGACCAGCCTGGTCTACAGAGCGAGTGCCAGGACAGGTTCCAAAGCTACACAGAGAAACCCTGCCTTGAAAAAACCAGAAAGAAGAAGAACATGGCCTGCACAACAGTAATAAGTGCTCAGTAAGTTCAAAGCTAGCAGAGGTGTGTGTGGACTCTACGTTCTCACTCCAATGCCAATTGCCACCTCAGTCTCCAACACTTGAGTGTGCCCATCCAGCCACTTCCAGTCACCATGCTGATCTTTTCATGATCTGCTTCGTTTTGGGGGTGTTCCATGACACCCACCACCCAGTCTTCTATCTCACACTTCCTGTGCATCCTCACTCCTGCCCACAGATTCTAGCTTCCACATATCTGGTGGGAGTGGGGCTGTGGGGATGGGATCCAGGAGCTGGGCCGTGCAGGGGAGGTGTTGGCCAACTCATGGCTGCGGGTGCCGGTGTCTGCCTTGCCTCATCAGCAATACCCCTGGGAAGGTGAGAGGTTCCACTCCACCACAGCATCTTCCTGTAGGAGGCAAGCTGCAGAAGACCCGGGAGATAAAGGAGCCAAAATCCCAAGTGTTCTCTACACACACCATAGACTCTCCAGAGAACTCATGTGGGACGGGGATAGGCACAAGTTCTCCCCAGCAACACAAAAGACCCTGGTGTTTTCTCTGGAAGCTTCTCTACTGTTGCCACAGTATAGCTTCTTACCCTTCTCCTAGGGGCTCAGCCCAGGTGGAGGCACCAATGATCGCTGGCTTCTGCCCAGAGCCACTTTCTTCCCCCAAAGCTCTCAGTTTCACACAGTGGCTCTGTCCTCTCTAGGTGCCCACTCTGGAGGCCCCACCTGTACCCAGTTCGCCCTACTGCTACCTCAGGTCCTTTCCACGTCCCCTACCTGTGCCCACATCTTTGGGGACAGTCTCTCACTCCAGCTCTCAGATCACTCAGTTTGAGGGTGCTGTTTCCTTCTGGGACCCCAGCTCACACAGGTGGGTAGGTAGTGCCACTCCTTCAAGGAAGAGTGAACTGAGGTTCAGCGAGGTGGGAAAAGTCATCCCAGCTCACACACACCTGGAAGTGCGTGGCCTGGACTGCAAAGTCGAGGGAGTTCGGTAGTTTCTCTGTTTTGGGAACTGGGGCTGGGGGTGAAGTTTCATGCTAGGGGAGGGGGGTCTCACAATGGGAGCAGGCATTGTGGTGGGGAATGGGTAGTGTGATGGGGTGCTTTGGTTTTAAGAGAGGAAGACAGAGGGTGGCTGAAGCCCAATGAAGTGCCCATCAGGTTGACCAGGACTGGAGTGGCCACCACTTGGGGGAGCCAGTGAGGCAGGTGGTAAATATTTGCTCAAAGGGGACAGTTTAGTCACAGAAACAAAGGCAGTCAGTTGATTGACTGCTTGTGGTCAAAAGTAAACCCCGGATGGAGCATGGCCCAGCCTTCTCTAGGGCCACCTCTGCTCTGTGGAGTTAGGGACCCTGGTGCCCCCTAAAGCCTTCTTTCTGGCTTCCCTCAGCACACACGGGGCAACCCACAGCAGCTCCCTGGCCCATGTGCTCCTGCCTTTGGGAGGTGTCTGACATCCCTCTCCCCGACAAGGAATACCAGTATTCTACTGGCGCAAGCATGCGCTGTGCTGAGTTCTGCAGGATGCCCATCACACTGCCTCCGGGACCCCCGATTTTCGGGGGGGGGCTGCTGCCCTGATGGCTATTTGGCAGGACAATAAGCAAAGATTCAGGAAACATACAACACTCACCCACCAATTGCAAGGGAGAAGTGTGCTCTCCAAGATAAAAGTTGGAGATCTTAAAAAAAAAAGGAAATCTTCCACAGGTTCCCTATTCCCAAGGGCACACCTAGGTAGGTAAAGGTAAGAGTCCTGTTGGTAAGGTCTCAGCCTTCCGCTCCATTTCAATTACAGATGCAGCCAGGTGTCTCATAGAGGCCAGGTAACTCTTGTGCTCTGGCAGGTTTGGACAAGAACCACAGCTCTAAGACTACACTGTTCCTTCCTGGTCCTTCCAGAGCCCCTGAGGTTGAGTCTGAGAGTTTGGGGTCCTGGCGCCGCCGGGGCGGGCCAGTTGTGCAGAGGGCGGCGCTGCTGCAGCCCTGCCCATGGGGCGGAGCTAACCTGGGGACTAGGTAGACAGCTCCCGGGCAACCTGACCGCCCGGGAAGCCTGGGCGCGCAGCAGCCGCGGCCTCGCTTGGGCCCCAGGGACTGCGACCCGCTCCACGCCCGGCCGTGGAGCAGCCTGGACACACGTTCATCATGGGGAGACGCCTCAAGTTTCTGCAGAAACTGGCTTTCCTGGGTCAGGACCACCGGTACAAGGCTCTGGAGAGGGACGAGGTAGAGACCCTGGTGAGTCTGAGCGATCG
The DNA here is from genome assembly GCA_001685095.1 of Ellobius talpinus. NCBI lineage: Eukaryota > Metazoa > Chordata > Mammalia > Rodentia > Cricetidae > Ellobius > Ellobius talpinus. Next base: position 18,026 of record LOJH01014890.1, read on the forward strand.
GTATGAGGCATGGGATCAGACTCCACATGTTGTCCCCTGGGATCCTGCTTCTGACCCGCGGGACCCATGTGTCGCTGAGCACTGAGATTCCACTCATCACCTCCTTTGACTCTGAGTGAGAAGCTGGCTTGAAGGAATCAGCTCGACCTGGCTCTAGGCACAGAACTCACCAGTTAGCCTGGGTAGGCTAGCCCATTCAGGAATGAGAAACTGACCTGTGCTCTTTAAGGGCATGCAGCTGGCAAGGCCACCTAGCCGGGGACTTAACTTAGGTTTCTCTGACTCTAGGGAATTTAAATGCCTCTGCACACACAGGCAGTTGTATGACCTTTTAAAAGCTGCTGAAATTAAGGGGGATGGGGTGGGGTAGAGACCAAAAACAGCCCCATAAAATCTTGCCCAAGTTTAATAGTGAAAATTGAAACAACACAGCAGGGCTATCAGCTTCTTTTCCTCTACATCAGTGTGGTTTTTAAAAGCTGCTTTGAGCCAGGCACACGCCTTTAATCCCAGCGTTTGGCAGGCAGGGGCAGGAGTATCTCTGTGAGTTGGAGACCAGCCTGGTCTCCATAATGAGTTCCAGGATAGCTAGGACTATGTAGAGAGACCCTGTTTCAAAAACAAACCAACCAGAAAAACAAAAAACAAAAAACAACCTTCTGAGCTGTATGGTGACTTTGAATCTCCAGGGAACCCTCTAGGATACCTCTTCAGGACTGCAGTGCTGAGAATTTCTTTCCAGGAACAACAACCATAAAAGTTGTTTCTGTGCCTCTGATGGAGTAGTTAGGTCCAGCATGGTCCCTCCCCTGCACTGGCTTTGTAAGGTCTGGAAGCCCATGGCACACCTAGAACTCCCATGCTTGACCCTGGGGAACAACCCCCCCAAATACGGTCTTATCATTTGTGTGTGGGGGCTCCAGGTTAAATTTGTTTTGTATGACAGAAAATGTTTGGCAACATTTCGATTTTATTTCTTCCCAAAGAATGCCATAGTCAGAACATTCCATGGTATAGTTCTTAAATATTAATGCATTTATTTACAGCGTCAGTGTCAGTGGAAGAATTCTGGTGTTAGGGCTGTGAATGGCAGGATTCAAACCCATCCACGTTTGTCTGCAGCCTTGTGGGTTAGCGGTTTACTATAGTCCTTTGCTAATGCCAAGTGTGTCCTTACATGTTTCTAATGCGTTGTTAACAAGGGTTTGGCGTGAGTTTGTTGACACAGATGGCTTCACTTCCTTCCACCCTTTTCTGTTTTTTGTTTTTTTTTTTCTAACTTTTAATGTTTTGCACACGGCTGGGCATCCCTGAGTACGCCTGATGCGTAGCTGGCTGTCATCGGGGAGTTTGAGAGTGTGCAGGTGTGGGTTTGGTGTAACCTGCATGGAGATGCTCTGAGACAGGTGGACTTCGTTCCCCTAAGCTGCTCAAAGGCGACCTGTCTGCAGGTGTGTTCCTCACCTGGTCGTATTCTCCGCAGCACAATGGTGGTGAGGGAGCCTGGGCATGTGGTGACCAGTACCGCAGACTTACTGGGAGGTCAGCAATACTGACAGCTCTCAGCAAAGGCCAGCTGTTGCAGGTGTGCTGTCTCCAAAGCTGATCTTACAAACACAAGGTATGCATGCAGTAAGGGTGCCTAGTCAGGATCTTGGGACAGTGGAACACAGCGGTGGGTCCATGTGTAAGGCCCTGGCTTCCATCCTCAGTACTCCAAGGAACAAAACAGCACACTAAAAACCAGTCCCTGGGAATGAGGTAAGGGAAGAAGGACAGAGGAGACACTGCTTTCCGCCAGGCTTGGAACTCTGTCCCCGGCCAAGAGGCTTTGGGAAGGAAGTCTTGTCTGCTCTGGCGTTATTTCTGCGATTGTCCTGACTTGGTTTTACCAGCACTTGGTGTGTGCTGTGTCCCAGGTGCTGGTGGGCTTCCCAGCACACACAGCCATGAGAGGAATCAGTCCTGAGAACCGGCTGGGTCCCCTCCTAGGTCTTTGGCCTCCAGATGAACTTAATGGCAATTTTTGAGCAGAAGCATGCCAGTGTGCCAGGCGGGCACCGTTTGGTTCTTGTTGAGTATTGACTGGACAATCTTGACCAGTGCTGAGGGTCAAGGTATTCACAAATTCACAAATGGTTAGTGGGAACCAAGGAGAGGGGCAGATGAAAGAGTAGAAGAGATGTTTAATTGGTGGTCTTATTGATTCAGATGTGCTGAAGAAGAAAGCCAAAGAGACTGGAAGGGGACAAGAGGCTGAGATGGCAATGGGGACCTTGTCCAGTTACAGGTGTGGAGGCAGAACTGAAGCTCAGCACCCTAACTGGGAAGCTAGCTCTTTTCTTGCTGTGTATCCAAGGTGACCACCTGACCAAGGTGTTTGAAAGACTCCTTGGTTTTGATGCTCGACAAAGCTTCTCTTTGATGTCCTGCTCAGTAGGCGAACATTTGACTAGAAATTCCTGTTTCTGGGAAGGCCAGGTGCCATCTCTGCCCTCGAGGCTGCTCCTGAGGTGGATGTGACTCCTACCATCCTGGCTACTGACCTTGTCACCCTTCTGGGTTCTCCAGATCCAGGCCTGGGTGCCAGTCGATGGGTATGTGCAGTGGGCACCTCGTCATTCAACCCAGACTCCAGCACCCGCTGTGTGCTGGCCAGGGCTGAGGAAAACGCACGCGCTCTCCACCCTTACACATCCGCATCCATTGTGGTGGGGGGAAGCAGGGCAGAGTTGACCTTCACTGTTGAGTGTGGGAGCTGGGAGGGAGCCATGTCTGAGATTAACAGGAGTGGAAAGATGAGTGAGTGATCTGGGCAGAGTTCCCAGCATGAGGAGAAGGTCAGACTGCACAGGTGACCCCCAGGAGTCTTGTCTGAAAGAATCTGGCCTTTCTGTTTGCAGCAGTGGAGACCTTTGAATGATTTTTAAGTCAGGACTGGGTAGTTGGGCACATAGTCATAAAAGTGCCAGGCTCTAGAGAGTCAGCAAAGCAAACAAACACAGATTTGCATGTTTAAGACCTGACACGCAGGCTAGAGAGACGGTTTCTCAGTTAAGAGCACTGCTCACTCTTCCCAGGGACCCAGGTTCAATTCCTGGACCCATATGGCAGCTCACAGGCATCCATAATTCCAGCTCCAGGGATCCATGCACTCTTCTGAGCTCTGGGGTCATTCCAGGCATGTGGTGCACAGACACATGCCCAGAGACAAAACACCTATCTACATTAAAAAATAAAGATTAATTAAAAAGATAAAAAGACCTGAACTTGTCTAGCATGTGCAAGGCCCTGGGTTCTGTCCTCCAGCACATAGCTTATACATTTATATTCTTAGTCTGAGATTGACCCACACCCCTCAAAATCCACCAATTCGTTGGGCATGTTAGAGGAAAGAATTGCACCCTCTACCCCTTGCCATCTTCAACAATTCACACTGAGGTATGACTTCAATCCATGCTCATATCCCACCGGCCAATCCAAGGAGCCACAGGTTCACAGCTCAGCTGTGGACACAGGCTTGTAAGTATGAAGATCAATGCTGCTTTTAAACCAGGACCGGAACAGACCAAGACCTAGCTCACAATGCCTGATGGCTGCTGGTTCTCCATCCCTCGCTGAATAAGGCTTTGTCCCCAGGCTTGCAACAGGCCCTTGGGCTTGTGCAGCTGAGTGTTCCTAGCTCAGGTTCTCGCACGAGGTGGTGGTCACACTGTGTGCAGGGCTGAGGCCTCCCCTGGAGCACCCATTTCTGAGCACTTTGGCTGTGGCAGGCCTGTTTCCTGGCACGTGGTCCTTTCTATGGGGCTCCTTGTTGCACGGCAGACAGGCTGCACTGTGCGGGTGACCGAAGGCAGACTTAGAACAGCCGTCACTTATCCTGAGAGTGAGGGCTTACGACTTCCGCTGTACCTCTGCAATTCTGTGGAGGAAGTCGAGACTCGGTCCCCCTCCACAGGAAGGGGTGACACTGCTTAGCGGACAGGGGTGGTAACTAGGAGCTCCTCCAAGCTGCCCTCCCACAGTAGTAGGAAGATTTCCAGCCAGATGTGGTGCGTACCAATCATCCCGGTGTTCCAGAGGTGGAAACAGGAGGATCTACATTCAGAGTCATTCCTGGTTTCATAGACAATTCAAGGAAAGCCTGGGCTACATGAGACCCTGCCCCGCCCCCGAGAGCAGAAAACAGAGGATGATTTCTTTAGCTGAAATGATTCAAAGTAAAAAAGGGTGCATACACACATACACGCGAACCTGCTCAGGAATTCCCTAGTTTTGTGACGCTTCCTCTGATGCTATTGTTTCTGGGCTCAGAGTCTGGAGTTTTTGAGCACGCTCCATGCCAAGAATGTGTGTGCAGAATGGGATATGTCGATATGCAGGAGCTGGCTAGTTTAAGGTGAGCTGTCTTAAGCCCGTGACACCTGGCGGCAAGGAGGCTGTGACCAACAGCTGCAGAACCGGCTTGGCTGCTTGCAGATGAGGAACATCTGGATTGTAGAGATGGTGTCTCTTCTCTGCAGCCTGCTGTGTTTTATAACTCACTCCAGGACTCCTTGCTGGTGGCAGGCAGGGAACTGTGCACAAAGACGCGATTCATACCAAGCACCTGCTTGCAGCTGGCTGCCCCTCTCGCCTCAGTAGTTTACACTTGAGAGTCCCCAGCTGAGTTAGGTGGTGTCCCCATTCTCCTGCTAAGGGGGTGTGTTGAGACTGTTGTCACTGGTGCCACCAGGTCTGTGCTTATCAGGACAATCGCTGGAACAGATTCAAACTAGTAAGTTCTCAGGAAACCTGAAGGTCCTGGAGAATCAGTACAAAGATGACACCGTGGAATCTGTCTAGTCCTAATGCCACAAGTCTTGTCCTGAAGGGTAAAGAAGCCAAGACTCTGAGCTATGAAGCCAGAATCTATAAGAGTGAAGTGTTGGGTGTGAGTCGGGGGAGTATAAAGCTGGAGGTTGGGGGTCCTGCACACTCTCAGTGAAAACAAGGCCAACCCCCAGACGATGGGTGAAGTCTGTTCCTATCCTCCACCAGGGTAGGACCTCATCTGTCTCATGCTCAGAGCAGCCTGGCTTACAGAAGACTTAAGTGTTTAAGCGCTCCTCCTACCCTGACAATGACCAATCAAAATGAGAGCCGGCAGAAAGTACATCCAGGGACCTCCTAACTGGGACAAACTGGGCCTTGGCCAGTGACCCTGGCAGGGTCAAGCGCTAAGGGTTGCAGTAACTGGATGAGGTGACTGTCAGTGGGGGCGCTATCTAGCCCCCAGTCTGTCGCATGGGGTGCCAGTGGTTTGAGGGATGCAGGCTGCCATTCTTGGGGTTCCCTACTCCCAGTGATTCCTGACAGAGATGACTTTGGGTCAATACCAGAAGGACTGTGAGAATGAGTGGCTAAGGAAAGGGGCTCGGCTCAAGGTTACGTTTGGTAAGAGAGCAGAACTGGCTACCTGATTCCTAGAATTGGGTATGAAAGAAAAATGCAGGATCCCTATGCGCAGAGGAGAGTGTTTTCCTGCCTTCCATTGTCAGGGCTTTTTACAAGATTATTTTATTGGTTACTGTGGCTATGGGCACAGCACAGACGTAGAGGTCAGAGGACAACTTTGCGGAGCTGGTTCCATCTTTACAAGGGTCCCAAGCTTGCAGTGCAGGTGCCTTTACCCACTGAGGCATCTCACCAGCCTCAGTTTCTTTAAAAAGCTGGGTTAGTGAGCAGAGTTTTATGATTTTTTTAAAAATGCTGCAAGATCCCCGGTGGCAGTAGGCAGC
>LOJH01014891.1:10538-30294 GCA_001685095.1 Ellobius talpinus
TCCCCTTGAGTCCTGTGGTGTTCCCCTTGAGTCCTGTGGTGCTCCCCTTCAAGCCCCTACTGCTTGCTTCCCTCTACTCAACCACAGGCCTTTCTTTCCCATCCCGTGTCCTCAGCTCACAACAGAGGCTACAGCATTAGCCTCTGCCCCCAGTGGGGCTCTCAAGGCACTTGGGGATCCCTGTAAACCACTATCTGAAGCTGCAGAGGGAAAGGAAAGTGTATCTTAGACAAACTTTGGATGACATGCAAACTGCCACTTGATCTCCCTCAGCCTTTGCCACAGCCTTTGTAAGACTACAAGAGGAGATTCCACAAGCGCCTTCTACAAACACTTATAGAAAGCTTGAGCCCTCTGCTGTGTACTCAATCTTAACATGTCCCATTTGCCAAAAACATAATTCAGATAAAAATATAAACTGGAGCAGAGACGAGTGCCAACTATTTTTTTATAAGCCAGTAAGTTGGGTATTGTTGTAGTTAACTGATTCATGGCTGAATTTTAGAGCAAAGCTATGAGGTCTCTGTTTGCGTCTTTTTGAATGTGTATATATATGTTGGGGTGTGTGTGTATGTTATCTGTGCATATTTTTAACCTCTAGATAGTATTATCAAGTTAATTTCTAAAGTATTATGAAAAATTTAGCTGTTCTATTTAAGCATACCTAGACATGAATAAGTGTTTATAAAGATGGAAGATGATCACAGATCTCAGAAATACAGAAACTAACCAAATGATTTCCAGTTCCACATGTTTTAAGGAGAATCTTTGATGAGCCAGTTTGGTAGTATGGGTTTAATACAAGTGGATCTGCCTTCTACTTTTCAGGATTAACCATAACACAAGCATTATGTTTTTATCCCCATGGAGGTTACTGGGGAAGTAAAGGAATTTCTAGTGGGTGTTTAAATATCTAAAGTATGAATTTAATTTTGAGACAAGTTCACAGGTAAAGATATAGAAAAGACAAATTCTTCTGTTTCTTCATGTATGGCAGCAATAGCAGTGAGATAGAACTCTCAGGTGTTCAATCTGTTTTATTTTGAGCATATTTGCCTGATCTGTATGTGTGGTAAAAACAATTAATAGATAGCATGAGCAGATGACTAGTCAAGGTCAATGACAACCTTCCTGGAAATTTCCAAACTCTTCTTGGTAACGTGTAGCCTTAGGATCATGCTTCGTTATTGTAAGTAACAGATGTCAACTAAACAGCCAGATTATTTATAAGTAAAACAATTTATGAAAGCATATTTATTTGTTATTTATTTGTTTGTTTGTTTGTTTGTTTGTTTTCGATGCAAAAGTCTTCCTACATGTCCTAGGCTGGCCTTGAACTTAATATACAGATCAGAATGGCCTTGAATATTTGGTAATTCTGCCTCTGCTTTCCAAGTGCCGGGTTACAGGCTTGCGCCACCATGCCAATGTAAAACCCTCAGAGCTAAGCGTAAAAACAAGTTGAGGCATTTGTTTGTCTTGAGTCATTTGAGACAGAGTCTCATGTAGCCAGCCTGGCCTTAAACTTACTGTGTGCCCAAGAACTTGGAACTCCTGATCCTTCTGCCTCTGCCTCTTAAATGCTGTGATTATAAGAATGAGCCACCAAGCTTAGCTTCTCATTCTTATATGGAACCGAGAGAATACTTTCAGTTGTATCTGCTAGTAGACACATCTTCTTTTGCCACATTGGAACGCTGTACCTCTAGACATCATGAGATGCACACAGTCCTTAATCTGCTAGTCTGTTGCAGAAGGGCTGGGCTGTAACAAAAGACTCACAACTTTCACCATCTAGTCTTTTCCTGTGAAAAATTATAATTGACATAATGTAAATAAAAGTCCCGGAAAAAACAGAGACGAAGAGAAATAGCTTCACAGGAAAATCAAAGAATGTAGGACTCATTTCTGTTAAAGAGAAAAGAGAGAAATTTTGTCCTAAATCAAAATGACTGGTTGTCTCACAGTGAGAAAGAGGAAGTGTGGGACAAGGCCTGGATACAAAGCCAGTGTAGGATTTTAGGAGATATTCTCGTGGGGCCAAAGGTCACTGGGATTGGATAAATTGATTTGTAAGGTTTTCTTTCTAAAGAGAAAAACTCCATCAAACAATGGTGCAGGTGGACACAGAAGCACACAGCTGAATTTGGTTTTCTCTCTTAAGATGATATTTCCTTGTGTCTTGGTTCTTTTTCCTGTTGCTGTGATTAAAATGCTCCGGCAAAGTCAACTTAAGGGAGAGAGGGGTTATTCTTGTCCAACGTTCCAGGTGACAGTGCCACCAAGCCACAGTGGCAGGAACCGGAGACGATTGGTGACGCTGTATACTCAGTCAAGAGCACAGTGCAGGGAAGGACTACAGGCTTGAGCCCGCCGTGCTTTCTCCACTCTCAAATAATTCAGAATTCTCTGCTAAGGTCTAGCGCCACCCACAGTTGGCACGTTTTCCCACTCCAGTGTAATCAAGGTAATCCCCTACAGACATGCCCATAGGCCAAGCCAATCTGAAAATTTCCCATTGAAAGTCTCTTGCCAGGTGTTTCTAAACTGTCTTGAGTCGACAATGAACACTGACCAATGCACTTTGTATTATTGTTGTTACTTTTTATTTTTTAAAAAACCTTCCTAGGACTTATTTTTTAAGTTTGTGTGTATGTATGCATGTTTGAACGTGTGTGTATATGAGTGCAGTGCCCACAGACTCCAGAAGAGAGAGATAGTTCTCCTGGAGCTGGAGTTATGAGCAGTCTAACATGGGTGCTGGGAACAGAATTCTGGTCCTGAGCAAGAGCAATGAGCTCTTAATCACTAAGCCATTTCTCCAGCCCTTACTGGCCTATCATTTTTATTTATTTTATTTATTTTATTTATTTTAAGATTTGTTTATTTTATTTATTGTGTATGAGTGTTTGCTTGAATGTTTGTCTGTGCACTAGGTGTGTGTCTGGTACCCATGGAGGTCAAGAGAGGTTGTCAGATCCCCTGGAACTAGGGTTATGGACAGTTTAAAGTCATCATTTAGGTTTAAATAAATTTTTTTAAAAAAAATCATACTTACTAATTCTGTGTGTGTGTGTGTGTGTGTAGTCCAGAAGAGAGTATCAAGTATCTTTTCTACCATTCTCTGATTATTTCTTTAAGGCAGGGTCTCTCCATGAATATAGGACTTGCATTTTCTCTGCTAAGTCAGAAACTAGCAAGCCCCAGCAATCCTCCTGCCTCTGCCTATCTGAGAGCTGGGATCACAGGAGTGGGTGCTGGTATCCAAGTTCTAGCTCTCTTGATTACACAGCAAGTGTGATTTCTGCTGAGCTATTTCTCTAGCCCCCAGAGAGATTCTTTGAAAGACTACATTTGGTTGCTATGTTATAATAAATAAGAAAAGACACATCTTCATCTTCCGTAGGTTATATTTTATAACCTCATATTTCAGAAATTATATGCTTTTCATAGATAATTAACTTTATTATTGATCATTATATATTTGTTCTGTTTCGTATTGCCAGTCATAATTTTAATTTTGTAGTTGTTAGGTCAAAATGTGTGCACATCTTGGCATTGTGACCCATGCCTATTTGTGGTCCTAGACATTAAGAGGCAGGAGTGAGGCTTGACCATTTTGAGGCCAGTGATCAATGCTGAATGGATGTGGTGGTGCACACCTTGAATTCCAGCACTCGAGAGGTAAAGGAAGGCAGATCTCTGAGTTGGCCAGTCTGGTCTACAGAGGGATTCCAGGACAAGCAGGGCTACACAGAGAAGCCCTGTCTTGAAATTACTAAAATTTCTTATTTAAAAAATATTTATTTATATATAATAAGAATATAAATAATTTGCCTATGTGTATGCTTGTGTGTCACATGCATGCTTGGTGCCCCAAGAGGCCAGAAGAATTCATTAAATCCTCTGTAACTGGAGTTACAGATGGTTTTGAGCCACCATGTGGGTGCTTGGAATTGAACCTGGGTCCTCTGGAAGAGCAGTCAGTGCTCTTAACCACTGAGCCATCTCCCCAGTCCCCTAAAAGTTTCACTGAAGAATCTCTCATTAGATCTTTAAGCATGACCACACTAAAAGTTTTGCCTGCCACACAGAGTTACTGCTTTTCTCTGATTAGCTCCTACAATCAGCTCTGGGCAATACTCCACAAAAAACAACTGCCAGCCAACTGGCAAGGTGGTACATACCTGTAATGTCAGTGCTCAGAAGGCTGAGGAGGTAAATGAGGAGTTTGGGGCCAGCGTGGGCTACCTACATGCAGAGTTCCAGGCCAGCCTGCTCTACAGAGCGAGCTCCTGCTTTCAAAATCTGGGGCTGTTTCAGAAACTCAAGCAAGGGAACCTGCTGGGTGCTCAGGGTACAGGGTGTGTGTGTGTGTGTGTGCTGCTCTGTCAAGGCTTCCAACTCCGGTGAGAAGCTGAGTCACGAAGCTGCTGCCTTGAGGTGGAGTAGAGCAAGCCAGGGGTAGCTACCCTGTACCAGACAACTGATAAAGAGTGGTCACTGCTTTTTGTTTTGGTTATTTCCCAGGTCTTTGGTGTTTTGTTTTTTTGGGAGGGATATAATAAAAATTTTTTTCTCTTAAGCTATCTATCTATAACTCATGGCAATGATTTTACTTTTGTAAACAGCAACGAAACCCAATTTTTTTTTTCTTTGCTTGATCCTTTCCAAATTCAGAAATTCTGATTGAATATTCTTATTTCCATGGTAATCTTATTATTTGCACGAGTTCAGGATGAACAAGTCCCCTTTGTTTCAGAATGTAGCAGAAAAGGGTAGGAATATCAGACATGGCCACATGGTTTTAGTGATTGTTACTGCAGAACTGGGTGAGGTGACCTTAGGTTAGGGTCACCTCCCTAGAGCATCTCCCAGACAAAGCCCCAAAAGGGAGTTTAAAAAGAGCATCGCAGGGGGAAGGGCAGAGTCTTCCCACTAGGCAAAGAACACAGAAGCAGCTAAGAGCAAAGGAGAGGAGTCTTAAGCCTGGTTCTGCCTTCTTGCCATGGCTTCCTAGTGTCAAAGGGCTTTGTGTGTAGTGTTTGTGTGTGTTTTGCACGTAGAGGCCAAAAGACTCCTTGCAGTAATCAGTTCGCTCTTTCTACAAAACTCGGGTCACCAGGCTTGGTGGTAAACATCCTTGACTACTGAGCCATCTCTCTGGTCCCACATTAATTTTAAGACTGAACCTGGAACTCACAGTTCTGGTCGTGTGGGCTGGCCAGCCAGCTCCAGGGATCCTCCTCTGTCTGCCTCCCCAGCAGTGGGGTTACAGGCACAGGTAACCTTGTCCAGCTTGTACATGGTTGCTGGGGATCCCAGTTTAGGCTCTCACATTTGCATAGTGAGAATTTCACCTAATGAGCCTCTCAAGAGGCAAAAAAACAAAAACAAAAACAAAAAACCCATAATCTGAACCCTTACGAAAAGTTCCAGCCAGCCAAACCAAAAAGTCAGTGTGGTCCTTTGCTGTCCTTGTTTTATTAAGGTAGTGATCAGGCCAAATCTAATTAGACCAGATTATTTTGTAAACAGAGTATCAGGGTAGAGTGACCACAGAGAAATTTTATGTGTCACCGGGAAATTATCCCTGGGCTGCATTGGGTCTTCCTGCTTTGAAGAAGGGGAGGGATGGACAGAGGTTCTCTCCTGGACTGAACCTTAGTCAGGGTTTGCCAGGCTCTCTCCAGCAGGCCTTGACCTTGGTCCCTGTCCTGCTCTCATTGTTTTAGGAATTGAGTTGAGTCCTTTTAGAGGCCATCTGACTCCCTAAATACCTTATCCTGTCCTTTTGGCACCTGATGACTGTGGCCCACCTTCAACAAGAATCTTACTGAGTCAGTTTAGCTAGGATGCCTTGATGTAATTTTCCACCCCGGTGGCCTCTCTGTCCACACAGGCACTCTGCTCTTAGGTTATGAATCCTGCCCTTGTTGTGTTTGGATGGGAGCCCAGTCTTCTCCCCTCTTGTAATAATCTTGACACCTTTCACAAAGGTTCCAAACAAAGTCTTTCTTACATTTAGCATGTGTCAATATTTTCTTTAGCAGTACTTTGGGTCCCTAACCTGCAACTCAGCACACCACGTACTATGCTAACCTCCATGACTACCCCACGGCAGGGAAGTGGCAGGTCTCTGTGCCAGGAAGCTCAAGGTGCCTGGACCAGGGTGGAGAGGGCACTTCACAAGCATCGGAGCATATGCCATTGGAGGACATCTACATACCAGCATGGAAAACCCACAAGGGTCAATGGCAGTGCAGGCAAAATAAAGGAGCCTGAAGTATAAAAACAAAGGCAGAAGGAGATGTTTGTTTTTGAGCACATAAGGTAATCTTCTGAGAACTTTCCAGAAATATTGAAAGGGAGACTTAACGGGAACTCATTTTAAACAAGGAGTCAGCAATATTTTGGTTTCAAAACGTAAGGCTTACTTCCTATATGCTGCTCCCTGTTGCTGAGTGTAGCAGGCATCAATTGCACAATCCAAAGAGGTGAACGTTGATTACTATCACTGTTCCAAAATGCAAAGAGAGGAGACATCTACTGCTGCTCACTATGCTGAAAAATGAGCACAGAAATGCTCTCTGGGAATCAGCAATGGAAGCATCAGAACCTGGACAAACTGAACTTCATACTTCATGAAATCTAAAACTTCTAAGGAAGTGTTCTACCACTGAGCTGTAAACCCCTCCCCAAAACTTGAAAATTTTGTGCACCGAAGTCAAAAGGCACCCTATAGAATGGGGGGAAATATTTGCAAGACTCAGGTCTGATAGGGGATGCTTCTTTAGACTGCATTAAATACATAAGGGAGGGGGGAGTTAGCATTTAATGGTACAGAGCTGGGTGCAGTTGATGAGATGCTCCAGAGTGTTCCAGAGATGAATAATGGTGATGGCTGCGCCAATGTGAACGTCCTTAATGCCATCAAAAATTGGTTATAATGACAAATTTTATGCTACATATGTTTTACTACAATAAAAATGCCAGAAAAATCTAACTACTCCAAATCCTGAATTTATTAACCCAATAAATTAGGAGATGGTTATTGAACTATGAATGGATTTGTCAATTTTAAAATGATTTCCTTTAAATTGAATTCTTTCCTAGAGCTTTATTGTCTCTTCACAAACCATTAAATACTTGTTAAAGTATTCAGGGAGGGCAGAGATGGAGGAGGAAGTGGGGAAAAGCAAACATTCAGGGACCTTCCCCAAATGATGTCTGTTAACAGGTTTCTTGAGCATTTTGTTTATAGAGATTGTGCAAATGTTTCATTTGAGAAAAACAGTCCCTAAACATTGTAGAGTAAGTCAGGCCTAGCAGCAAATGCCTGTCTGCACTGAGCATTTCAGACATTGTGATTCCGTACCCCTAAGTCACATCAAGTGTGTATCTTCTTCAACAGTGAGTTTATGGCTATGTAATCAATTCAGGAAATTTACCTTGGATGCAGTTCTGTACAATGTATATACAGATTCCCCATGTCTCCTTTAATGTAACTTATAGAAATAACAATTCTCTTTCGTATCTAGATTTTGACCCAGGACTATTCATTGCATTTGGTTTCCATATTTTTAAATCTCTTGTCTTACAGAACTTCAACCTTTCATGATAGATTGAACAATTTTTTAAAAGTAAACTTTATTATTTATTTATTTATTTTGACATACCAATCCCAGTTCCCCCTCCCTCCTCTCCTACTGCTCCCTGCACCTTCCCACCACCCTGCCTGCCTCTGCAGAGAGGTTAAAGCAACAAAGTCTGTCCCTGACCTGTTGAGGCAGGATCAAGGCCCTCCCCAGCCCCCACCCCACCTAGGCTGAGCAAGGTATCTCTCCATAGGGAATAGATTCCACAAAGTCAGTTCATGCATTATGGATTAGGGTTAGATCCTAGTCCCACTGCCAGTGGCACCCATACTGCTGAAGCCACACCATTGTCACCTGCCTTCAGGGGGCCTCATTCAGTCCTGTGCAGGTTCCCCAGTTGTCAGTCTGGTGTTGGTGAGCTCCCACTACCTCGGGGGTTGAACAGTTTTGAATTATGCAAGTCAGTTACAGACTGGCTCTCTTTGAGGTGTGAAGGGCTGAAGTTTGGAGCACAGGCCTTGTGCGTGCTAAACAGGCACTCTAGCAGTGAATTACATCAGAATTGGAGTCTCATTATTATTATTTTAATTGTGTGTGTTGGGGAATATGTGCCCGCAGAAGTCAGAGTGTGAGATCCCCTGAAGATGGGGTTGCAGGCAGTTGTAAGCCACCTAACGTGGGTGCTGGGTCCTTAGGATAAACAGTATGTGCTCTTAACTATTGCGCCATCTCTCCAGACCCCCCTCATTGCTTCTTATGACTAGTGTCTGTGTCCGTGTATTGGATGAGCAGACCTCACAGGTTCCTCTCAGAGCTTAATATCAGGGGACTCAACATTGGTTTGTCCTTTCTATTTCAGCTGGGCTAGAGTCTGCCAGTCCCCCCCACCCCATCATGTTACCACTTTTTTATTTGTTATTGTAATTTGAAAAGGAATACTTGCAAGATTAGGTAATATACTACATAACTTAACCCCAAAGGTTTTTAGCTTTTATTGAAAATTCTGCTGGAATTATTTTTGTAATAGTTTTGAAATAATACATTTCCAATCATATCATCTCTGCGTTAAAGATTTATTTTAATTGTAATTGTGTGTGTGCACATGCACGTGTGAGTGCATGTACACCCTCATGAACTTGTGTCTGTGTGGTTATGTTGCACACGAAGGCAGGTGTCAGAGGAGGCTAGACACACTGGATCCCTGGAGCTGGAGCGGTAGGTGACTGTCAGCTGTTGCAGGCTGGTGATGGGAACCCTGCTTGAGTCCTTTGCAAGAGTGTCTGAGCTCTTAACCACAGAGCCACCTCTCCAGTCCCTTTATTAATTTTTGGGATTTTAATTCTTATTGTGTGTGTGAGTCTGGCGAGTTTGTGTGTGTGCAACTGAGTTCAGAGAATCACTGTGTACAATCCTTTCTCTCTACCTTTCAGTGGGCTCTGCTTATTTAACTCAAGTTGCTAGGCTTCCGTGACAAGTGTCTTAATCCCTGAACTCTCTCACCTGTCCTTAAATGTTACTTTATATAACAACAAATAAGTACATTCTTTATATAAGTCAGAAATAAACATGTCCTAGTGCTGTTAATATACAAAAATATGCTTTTTTTTAATCTCCACAACCAACTGAACAAAATATGTCCATTTTCTTTCCAAAAAGTTGAAACTTCTTTTGGATACAGTCATGTGGATTATAGTACTTAACAGAAGGAAGCCATGTCTCCAAGATACGTACCTAGAGGGTGAAGAGAACACTTTTCTTTCTCTTTCTTCTGAAGGGAACACTTTAAAGGAGTGTGACTGTGGATGTCCAAGCTGAAAAGAGGCCCCTCTCACTAACAATGAAAGATTACCGAGAAAAGAACCGGATCGGTGTTCAGTATTTAACTCTTGAAAGTTTATTCTAAAAGCTAGTTTAAGGGGCAGGAGAGGTGGTCCAGGGGTTGAGAGTGCTTACTGTTTTTGCAGAGGACCTTGTTTATTTCCCAGCCTTCACATGGTGGCTTACAACCACCTATAGCTTCAGTTCTAGGGGGCCGGGGGCCTCTCCTGACCTCTGCAAGCTCCTGCACACACATCTGCGCGCGCACACACACACACACACACACACACATTCAAAAGACCGTAGAACTGTCAACCCTGTTTATCCCTTACACTTTCATTCCTAGGGCTGTGCTAATGTTACTTTTGCTGAAGGAAGCACAGGCACTTGTCACACACAGTTCCCACTTGCTGGTTGTCACCCTGTTCTGTTGTCTCCCCATCCACATGTACCTTCAGCCTCCAGCCAATGGCCCTCAGACAAAATTCATGTCAGTCATCCTTCTACGGTGTCATCCTGCCTGTGCTCCAGCTGTGCCGGGTTTCGGGGAGGTCTTGGACAGCTGTGATCTCTGCCTGTCTCCCAGAGCAGCCAAGTGACCACGGTAGGTAGTGTTGGCAGGTTCTTCTTCCAAACAGATAAGTGGCCACAACAGTCTCCACTTTTCAGGTTCCACCATCCCAATTACTCCAGTCGATTTTGACTAAAAAAATTCTCTCTTCTGAGGTCTTGAATGTGGCCAGTGTGTTGTCCTGACCTCTATCTACACTGCAAGAGAGCATCATTAGCAAATACTTTCCTATAAACATTCCTTTACCACATAACTTCCAAAACGTTTTGGAATATATTTCAATATGATTAAAAAAAATAAAGGCTTTGGAAGACCTTGTTAACCATGGGACTTTAATATAATTTTTTAAAAAGTTCAAACGGAGGTGATGAGATTGATCTTTGGCCTCCGCTTGTGAGACTGTGCACATGCATCTACATACACACACACACATGCACCCATCCACACATACAAATGCATAAACACAGATACGAACAACAAATAAACACAATTAAAATGGGGTAGATGATTATGTTTTCCAGTTGCTTTGTAATCAGGTTCATTTTCTTTTCTCTTTAAATATTTGAGAGCATGGAATATTTTTTGTTTCCTATCCTTGAGGGCTGCCTAGACACTGGCCCAGAGAACTGAGAGGTCATTACTCACATAAAGGCAGGCTATAGTAATTGCATATAATAAACTCGAAACATCGTCAGAAGCTGACCCTGCAAGAAAAAACTTATTAAGGAAAACACCTTACCTCAGTGGTTCTAAACCCTGATACTGCACAATAAACACCTGGGGCCTTTTCAGCTCTTAGTTCCTGGCACCACCTTAACTTACTCCTCTAGTTGACAGGGAGTTTGCCCTAGCATGGCCAAGGACGCTAAACCCTCCAGAGATTCTAGCATACAGAGGAGTAAACGGGTGGAGAATTTTCTCTCCCTCCTCCTCCTCCTTGAAGCAGGTTCTCATGTATGCTAGGCTTGTCTAAAACTTTCTGAATAGTCTTCCAAGTGCTGGGAGTACAGGTGTGCACCATCATGTCTGGTTTATTCGGTGCTAGGGATCAAACCCCAGCTTTCCGCATGCTAGGCGAGCGCTCTACCCGCTAGCCACACTCCCAGTTCTCCAGCGCACTTCTCTTTTTGACATAAACCCACATCACTTTCTTACCCCAAATCCTTGGGATTTGGCTCAGGGCTTCTTTTTTGCAGCTGTTCCCACCTGCCCCACCTCTCCCACGCTCAGAGTTCTTCCTGTAGGGTTCACATAAAATAAATGTTTCCATTTCTCCCACTTCCTCTGCTGCGAAGAGCCCCTTCCATTTTAAGAATTATGGTGCAATAAATGAAACAACAAAGCGCACACTGCAAAGCTATAAATATTATGAAGATCTTAGTTAATTTTTCAAATGCCTGTTTATCAAAATGCAAACAAAATCAGACTTGTTAGTTTCACGTCTCCCCTCTATTCTTTGACAGTATTAGGAAACACTTCTCTGCCCTTCTGCTACTATTGTTTGCCAGACCTTAAGTTTGCCAAGAGCCTCCATCTTCCGATTAGAGTCCCCAAACTCCCCATCTGGTTTTCTTCTTTGAGGTCCTGAGGATTTCACTAAGGCGAATGTATCAATGCATATATTGATATGCATATGTATGCATGTACACACACATATGCTGGTTATACATAGCAAGGCATTCAGCTGCTGTAAGACTCCAGAGGAAGTGGTTTATGTAATCTCAAACTTCTCAGTTTTTGCACAGGAAAAATCAGCCCATAGGTCCCTGCTGCTGTGTGCCGAAAATCATAACATGTAAAATGATGGAATAAATACAGAGTTAAAATATAAGCCAATGGGATATGCTTTTTAAAAGCTTATTAAACTTGTTCGGAAATATGATCAGCAGGGGTTGAATTGGAGGAAATGGAAGAGAGGGAAGACAGAGAAATAAATGACGGCAGTGATAACTTCATCAGTAGTCACAGTGTTTTTTACAAATGCTTCTAACTTGCAACATGGATATTTTAATACCATACAATAAAACTTAAGTCATCCAGTGTTATTGTTTTTCCTCAATATGAAGCATAACCTCAAACATCCAATTTTAGCACCGTGTACTAATTTAAGTGAAAATGTTGGGAAACTGTAATTCTTTAAAGTCCAAAGTAAGAATGTGTAGGATTTTAAAACAGTTTTTAAAAGAATTCACTTTGATTTATCTTTCTGTGTGTCACATGTGTCTCCCTGCCCTTGGAAGCTAGAAGAGGGCATTGGATCCCCTGGAGCCGGAGTTACAGATGGCTATGAGCTGCCCGTTCTGGGTGCTGCTCCTCTAGATGAGAAGCCAGTGCTTTAACTGCTGAGACAAGTCTCCTCCCAATTTTTAAAAATTAATTAATAATTAATTTGTGTGTGTGTTTGTATGTGCATGTGTGAATGTATACATGCCCATACTATGGTCCACACATGGAGGTCATAGGACAGCTTTGGGGAGCCTAGTCTCTTCTCTACCATGTGGGTCCCAGGCATTCAACATAGGTCACTCATGCGGCCATTTCACCACCCTTGCATTTTAATGCAGGGTTCGATTTGGTCAAACAATTTCCATCTTCCATTAGACCAAAGTACTGCTGCTCTATCCACTGGTGCTCCTGGACAAGGTGTGTTTAGCACGGTCACGATGCAGGAAAGATTGGCTTTCACCACTGTGTGCACCTTGATGGATGCAGGTGATCAGCTGATAATGTGCGTGAGGCTGGAGCTATGACCCCCTTTGGCACTTAGTCATTTTTCATCTAACGTGCAAGAAACTGTTTTCTTGTTCAGGATCTCTCCACCCCAAAGAGCAAAGCGAATAGTAAGTGCACACCTAAGCTAGCCACACTTCCCACTTCTTTTAAAATGACAGTGTGACTTACGTGGCTCGGCACTCGCTTTCGTGCTATTACATGACGCCAACTAACCAATGGGAAATGCGTCGTGCCTTTTATAGAAGAGCAGGCAGTCGGCTGGTTTAAATCTGGGGTCCAGGATTGGTTCCTTGTGTTTTTAAGTCTCTTCTATTCTGTGATAGCCTCCACCTCACTTGACCTTTCTGGTTTTGCACACCAATTTGGTATGGAAATGGACTTGTTTCTCTAGAAGTGGACCCGTTCTGCATTTGGTATATCATTTCCTTGTGGCTGACACGTTCCCATGCAATTAACAGCTCAACATTCAGAAGTTGAACTTGGATCTGAAATGCTCTCTGACATTCTGGAGAAGGTTTGCCTCAGACTTAATCAGTAGGAAGGTGCATCATTTTTAAGAGAATGTGAGCAGAATACAGTACTTTATGGAATTGAGAGTTAGGAGTTGGGTAGCTTGATTGATAATGCATTTGCTGCATGAGTGCCAGGACCTGAGTTCAGATTCCCCAGCACACACATTAAAAAAAAAGGCTGCAAAGGGTCTTATGTGTCTGTGACCCTAGATTGGGGCAGTGACCAAGACAAGCATATCTCTAGAGCTCATTGGCCAGACAGTGTAATCAGTCAATGACCACTGAGTTCACAAAAAGACCCTGCCTCCAAAAATAAGCCACCTGACCCTGACCTCTGACTTCCACACACACATATGCACACATGCATACACACACATGTATATGCAGCCTGAACCCATATGGACATGCAAACATACATGCCACATCCATACAAAAAGATAAAATAAAGATAGGAGTTAAAAACACTCAAAAAGAAAATAGAAGAAAACCCCCGAAGCCAAGAAATAGTCACTGGCAGGAAGCAGAGGATCCCTGTCAGTGACTGTCATTGTGCCTCTTCTCTGACATTCACCCCGTCTCCGAGGTGGCACAGAAACCTCCTTTCCACACTGGACTTAAGGTTCTTGACCTTTTTCTCAATGTGTTCATATTTCTTCAAAGGTCTCAGCTGCATGCACAATGTCAGTTTTCATTTGAGAAAAGTGTTCCTGATGAGTGTTTTGCTTCCCTCTAGCAGGACCATACAGGTAGGTGCCTTGTAATCATCTCTCAGTTTCTGGGCGATGCAACGGTCCCCTGATCTAGGACAGTCCTGGCTTTCTATCCATTGCTGGCTGCTTTGAACAAACAGCATGCAGAGGCTTTTGATACTAGATGGGCTTCCGCAGAGATGAAGCAGATACCACATGAACAGGGTTCAGTTGTAATAAATAGCATCAAATGCAGTGGTCTTGTGCACCAGGGGAGGCAGGAGCTTGTTTGAGCCATCAAGTCAAAAGAGCTTCTAAGCTCTCCCAGTCAATGTGACAGCAACCCAACTCAAGCTTTCTGTATCTTCTGGATATCCGACTCAGGTGCTAGGAAAGAATTAATTATTTTCCAGTTTTATTATTTCATTTTAAAAGGGAGATTATTGTACCAAAGTCCATGATTATCTAGCTACAACAATTATTAACTTTTTTGCTAGTCTTGGGGAAGAAAGGATGTTAATAGTAAAGAGCTACTATAGCCGTTCAGACCATCACGATGAAAATAGGGCGAGCTGACTTTCAAAACTGTGTAAGAGAGTTAATGGGACGGCAGTCAATTACTCGGCAGTTGATTCCAGTTGGCTTTACACCCAGTGTTGGTCCACACTCTGAAGTGCTAGGAATGGTAGGGAGAATTTTCAGTAGTAGGAATGGCTCAGTGTCGCCCCGGCTGTGAGTTTTCTGACACCCCTTCTGGGAAGAGTGGCACAGTCTTCCATCTTCCAAGACAGCTGCAGGACTCTAAATTCAAAAGATGCTGAGCATGGGAAGAATCGGAAAGGAAGTCTTTTCCCAGAGACATTCTGGGATGGAAAGGGTCCAGGACTTGGCCTTGGGGGTTTTAGGCTCTTGCTGTTGATTATGTATCTGGTAACTATTAATAGAGGAAGAAGCCACTGTCAAAGTCAAGTGCTACATAGAATAGAAGCTAAAAACAAAACTAAGAGATGTGGAAAGAAAACAGGCAGAGTCTCAAAGCGTATTAAAGTAAGGCAGATTAAGGCTTGACAATGGATGTGTGGCTAAACCTGAAACTGAACCCAGAATCTGTAGGATGAGCCACCACGGGAGATGGAGGAGCAAATCCAATGTCAAAAGGAGAGCAAGGGATTAGCCCAGTGAGTAGAATGGTCCCCTCGTCTGCACAAAGCCTTGGTTTGATCTCCAGCACCCCAGAACACTGGGCATAGAGGCATATTCCTGTAACTCCAGTGCTCGGGAGGTAGAGGTAGGAGACTCAGAAGTTCTAGGTCATCCTCAGCTACATAGTAAGATGGAGGCCAACCTGTGCTACATGAGACCCATCTCTAAACAAGCAAGCAACAAACAGAAACAACCCACCAGGCCCAGGAGGTAAAGTTCTCAGTAAACGTGAGCCGGTTTAAGCCAGTTTCTGCAACAAATTGTATGAAAAGAAAAAAAAGATGGCTCTCAGGAATTAGAAAAGAACCACAACAAACAAATTCTTAACTAATTGTGAGAGACATCCAGAAAAGCTAGAACTGCTTTGTGTCCCATTGAGAGGGAACCAGGGATACTTTGATTAGGCGCGCTGTTAATTCAGTGATTGCATCTTCCCAGAAAAGGGCTTGTTATAAATGTTGACAGAGTATCAGAGAAATGACAACATGACATCTGAGATGTGCCAGCAAGGACGAAGAGAAAGAGAAATGAAAGGGGAAGAGGAGGAAAGTGGCTTAGGTAATGTTGATCTGAGAGGAAGCCTGTATCCATCCATCTTCACCTGGCCCTGTGGACTAAGCTTGAGACAAGCGGTCATGACAACAACCACAAGGGCTGGAGTAATCTCGAAAAGGAATAGATACTTTCTAGGTCAAAAGGTTCCAAGAGAACATGTTGGGGTAGGGAAACATATCTCAAGGCCTCCAGCCCAAAGGGGCGGATGAAGATGCTTTGAATAGGAGTAGATGGGACTGGTCCTGTGGATCCCTCTCATCTCC
The DNA here is from genome assembly GCA_001685095.1 of Ellobius talpinus. Lineage (NCBI taxonomy): Eukaryota > Metazoa > Chordata > Mammalia > Rodentia > Cricetidae > Ellobius > Ellobius talpinus. The sequence continues at coordinate 26,481 of LOJH01014891.1, forward strand.
CTGACCATAATCTTCCTTTGCCCTGGTAAGTCTAACTCGCTGATTGTTCCTTGGAGTCTTGTTGAATTCTTCTTGATGAGGACCCATGAGCAGAGACACCTATAATCACTCCTGGGTGCCTACCACTTAGCTCGTAAATCAAAATGGTACCCAGCAGCCCCCTTCCTCACTAACCTGGTACTCCTCATCTTCACTTCACGCTCTGTGCTCTAGTGCTGTGTTTAAATGTTATGTAGAGAGGCACATGGAGTATGATGCTTTGACATTGGCACTGTTTGCAGCATTTAGCTGCAGCCTGGTAGCTGTGTGATTTCTGTTATTGAAACGTGTTCATTGTGTGCTCTCTGGTTCCCGCTGCCGTTGTTTTCCATGTGGAATTTCATGAACAGCAATTACCAAGTTTCTGCAGTGTTCTTGGGCGCACCTATGGGTGTACATCTGTTAAGTATCTATGGAAGGCATTTGTTCCAATAGGACCCAAGAGTTACAGCGCAGAGATTATTTTATCCATCTTGGTAATGGCAGGACTTTCCAATATCGAGTACTAAACAGATACACAATGAATCTTTGCTAAATGAATGAACAAACAGACAATCAACGTGGGTTTTCCTCCAGGTCTTAATGCCCTGTCATTCACATTACTGCATTTTTGAGCATGCGGAAGTCTTTCTTTTTACACAAATTTGCAGTTTCCTTTGAGATAGTTTTATCACAGGGCATTTCTGTATTGGGTGATGGATGCCCTGCAGGTTCCGCAAACAACACCATGTATAGCAAACCTGCCCTCGGCCAGGGCCGTATACGGCTACCGTTTTGCTCACTGAACTGGCTGGACACTTTGGTTCAGAGACTCATTTTTCACTGAGGGTGCATCCCTAAGTCATCTGTGGAGCCTTTCCTCACCCTGCACCCCCCAGACCTTGAATTGTCTGCGGTTATAACACCAGCGTTTGCAAGTTGGTTACATAAACTTAAAAGAATGAACTTTAAACTAAAATGTCTGACTTTTATCTCTTTGCAGTGTAGGCATAGGACAAAAAAGAGAATTTTTGGAAGGCTATATTTACACGAAACAGGAAATGCTACACGCGAGCAGCCGGTGCTGATACGAAGTCAGAAGGAGTGGCTAGCAGTGCTAGGATCCTGCCTCATTCTGCTCGCTCTCCATGAGAAGAGGTGCAGTTTTCATGGTGGGTGGCACTCGTTAATGAGGGTGATGGAAACAGAATGAAAAACATCGCAAGCTCTTCTGCCTTTCACCCTCCGGCCGAGCAGCTGGCCAGGTAGGTTTTCAGGTTTCATGTCTCAAGATGTTGCGACGCCGTCCATTAGCGATCCTCCTGAGCAGAAACCTTTGCTCTAATGTAAAAATTAGAAGTGCTATACAGCTTACCTCACATTTTTTTTTCTGAAGATTAAAAATCTCCATGAAGGCATGGACTCAAAGTCATCAACCCCAAGTCTTTCGAAGGGTAAGTGTTTCAGACTGCCGTGCCTCGTGGTGTGTCCAATTAACTTAGAAATACCCTTGACGTTTGTCATTGGTGAAGAAAGGCTTTGGGTGACAGTTTCGTGGTGCAGTTACTCAGGGTTGCCTAATTTTCTTTTTCCTTGTTTTCAAGCCTGTGAGGGAAATGGCCTTGGCCTTCAGCTCAGGGCATTAGACCTTCTTACGTGCACACAGCTACTTTCTGAATCATCGCACTTGAAGTTCCCTCTGTTGCCCTCTTTCCTAATGTCATTTTGATAGCTCCTTTAATAATTTCTGCTCAAGTCTGGGGTGTGGAGCCGCTCAGAGATGGCGTGCTTACTTGCAATGAGCAAGGCCCCTCGGCCAGTCCCCAGCACACACACAGAAGGAAAAATAAGCAGCCACATAAGAGACATTCTGGATCTGAAGGGCCTCCTCCAGTTGCCTTGTGGAAGACTGATGTGCCGCCTACCTACACTACGAACAAGGCTCCTTACCACTTATCTTTCAGATGACTGAATACAATCAAAAGAAGAAAAAGTAAAATAAACTTGAAAGGGGAGAAATCCAAACCATTTAAACCAGTGCCATAAAGCTATTTTAGAAAACCAGCTTTCTATATTTTAATGCTTTCCATGTCTGAGGCATCTCTCCAGACTTTGGTGCTATAATTGTAACACCATCTTGACACTTCTACTTTTAAGCCACAAAGTTGTTTTTTTTTTTTGCCTTTTCCTTTTACAAAGAAAAAAAAATGGAGTCAAGTGACCATTGTACACATGCTGACTCAGGTAGCTGTGGCTGGAGAGACCGCTCGGTGCCGAATAAGCAGACCTGTGGCTTGGGCTTCTAGGTGGTGGGTGGCACAGGCTAAGGACCAGGCAACTGAAGAAGGGAGAAGGAACTCGCTCCGACCATGTCCGAAGGACATCGCCTGGAGGGAGAAGGCAGCAGACGCTCCTCTGTGGGGCAACAGGAGGGTCCTTGCAGGAGAACTTCCGGTTTTCAAGTGACTTGTTAGAAAAGGAAGCTGGAGGATGCCCTCACAGATGCTATACCTCTCCAGGCACAAGCAGATGCTCTTCGCAGAACACAGCCCCCGGGATCACAGGCTGTACCACGACCTCATGGCAGCCTCGCCATGTATGGTTCTCGACTGTCCAGCTTGGAAAGAGTGCTTGTTTGAATGAGTCACCCCCAAATGACCTTTGCAGTGGCCTTCTAGGAACAGGAGTGCTGGGGAAGAGCAGTTTGGCTCAAGTAGCCCAGGCTGGCCTCAAACTTGCTATGTAGCCATGGACTTAGGTTGGAGGATGAGTGAGGAAAGGTGGGGAGGAATATCTCAAGTGCACCTTAGGGAAAACAGAGCCTCCATAACAGGGAACTCTTTATAGGAAAATAAAGGAGAACCATCCTTCCTAGAGACTTATCCCACACGGGACCATTGGATTCATCAGCCAACAGTAAGTGGTAGCTGGAAGTTGCCAAGACTACAAAGCTGGTCCATCATAGAGCTGCCTTCCAAATACCCCTGCTCTCAATGTGGGTGTCTCCTTTGTCTCCCTTTTCCTTAGAGCTACCTAGACCACGGGGTGCAATCTGGAACTTCGATGTTGTCTTGGGGATAAAAGTTAAACAAAGAGATGGATTCTGCCTCAGTTACTGACATGTAATACTCACCTGGAGATGTCTTCTTTTATAATAAAAGAAGACATGATCTTATTAGACCACTGTTTGGGGTCACACTTGCAAATAAACCTGCTCCTGTCTGGTGTATATGGGACCTGCACCTCTGAGTAGACATCAATGACATTTTCTCTTTATGCACCTCATAGCTCCTTTGTTCCTCATTTTTATGACCCAACGAAACTGTTTAAGGATGAACTTGCTCTTTCCCCTTTTCAGAAAGCCTACTTGTTAGAGGAGCCTGTGTTGGCAGCTCCCTGGATTTTCTGCTGTACTCGGTCCAGAACCGTAAGGACTGCTTCATACTGAGGTACAATCAAGGGACCTCAGTCACCCGTGTGTGCCCTGAAGGAAGTCTTTCTTATCCTAGAAGATTTATCCCTCTGGCTTGGCAGAAGCAGGGTGGCCACCACTGATATGGGATTCCCCTATGTATGCTGTGATTACCATTAATGAATAAAGAAACTGCTTTGGATCTATAACAATGCAGAACTTAGCTGGGTGGGGGAATGGACGGACAGACATGGGGATGGGGAAGGGGACTAAACTGATTGCTGGGAGAAAGAAAGGCAGAGTCAGAGAGAAGCCATGGTGGTGCTGCCAGAGACAGACACACTGAAACTTTGCTGGTAGGCCACGACCTCGTGGTGATGCACA
>LOJH01014892.1:5173-23804 GCA_001685095.1 Ellobius talpinus
TCCTCCTCCTCTTCCTTCTTCTTTTAAATTTTAGGAGACCTGGTTTCTCTATGTAAGAGTCCTGGCTTTAACTGTCCTGGAACTCACTCTGTAGACCAGGTGGCCTCCAGCTCACAGAGATCAGCCTGCCACTGCTTCCCGAGGGCTTGGAATAACGGTATGCACCACCATCACCTAGCTTGCATTTTGCTTAACTGAAAAATTATTTCACAACCAATTTACTTCCAGTAATATGCCTTAGAAATTGAAAACAAAACCAAAGAAAAAGTGCGTGACAGGTTAAGATAGCACAGAGAGGTCACTTCAGGTTTAACTAGAATTTGATCTCCTTAATGGAGAATCCCGTGGAAAATTACCCAACTCTACTTTAGGACCTGGGGCCAAGATGCCCCAGCTAACTTATCTTATATTAGCTGGGGCATCTTGGCCCCTGCAGCTGCAAAGTGAGATACAGTTTGTGGTTTTTGCCTTTAAAATAGTCTTGCTCTAAATGCTCTGGGATACACTTGAGTCCTGAATACCTGAGGATAGTCCTATAGCCAGCTGGAAAAAACAAACAAACAAAAAACTTCTAACTGGCTATAAACTGTCTGGTAGGGTTCCCATAAGAATTAGCAAAAATTGACATTGTTATAACCTGCTCATTTTCTGTTAAAACAGTCATACTTAGGATATCTTTAATAATAATTTGCTCTTCATCTCAGGCTCACTGTCTTTTTCCTGGTTCTCTTTTCCTGCGATCTTTAGATTGCAGACTGAGAAACTGCCACTGGAAATCACTGTGGTTTCTCTGTAGCTTTGGAGTTAGTCCTGGAACCAGCTCTTGTATACCAGACTGGCCTTGAACTCAGAGATCCGCCTGTCTCTGCCTCTTGAGTGCTGGGATTAAAGGCATATGCCACTGCCACCCAGCTTCTCTGGTTTTTGTACCACTTGAAACACAGGGACGCTAAAGCAAGCCTGGGAGAAGTCTGGCAGGATCTGAAAAGGGAGTCCGTGTTCACTTAAAAATCCTTTTCAAGAGATACAGTTGTTAGGTCATGCAGGATATAAAATAAGGTTTTCTCTGATGGAAAACTTATCTGTAAAATACTTTGGCAAAATTACCTGAAGAAAATATAAAAATAGTGTATTCTGGACCTACGCATGATCCTCGGACGGGAACACAGATTCAAGTTTCTCTAAATTATTGGTCTGGCATGAAATAGGTTATAGAAAATTGTATAGTTACAGAACAGAGAAAGTAATAAATCAATAGTTTTACCAATTATGTTCATAGTAGAAAATAGAAACCCAAGTAGACAATCTATAGGATTTAGATGTAACATTCTTAATTTTAGGGTTGGAGGAATCTAAAGAGCAGTTAAGCTTAGTAATGTATTCTAAGTTACTCTGTTAGTCATGAGAATGATATGCTAGATACACAGGTTAAGGCAACTGATTATTAAAGGGGCCAAGAGATCCCTGGAAAAGTTTGGCTTTCCACTTAAAACATCCATTTCCCCATAGTAAATTCCCTCGCACTCAGCTAAAGCATAGTACTTTGGAGGCTCTCTTAACACAGCACAGCTTCAAGGGGCTAAAGCTGCTCCAGCTCACATCTTTAATGAGGCGAATGTTTCTCAAAGGTACGCTCTTCCGTATAAATCCCACGCCTTATAAACTAAAATCATTGGCTTTGTTTGAAAGAGACCGCATTCTCATAAAAGCCAAGAGAAGAAACACTGAATACATGTGAAACACAGTTTGGGCATTCTGGCTTGTTTGCCAAAATAGTTTCCAAAACTTCCTTTGGAGTGTAAAATCAACAGTCTCTGTGTATTTACCAGGTATATTGCATAAGGGCATGCTGTAACTCAGTTGTGGGGGAAAACGTTCCGCCTGGTGAAATTGGGACATGGTTTGCAAACTCCACCTGCCCCATCACCTTGGAGGCCAGTGAAGCCACACATTGCTGGATTCCATTCCTGGAGTATTGATTCAGCAGAGCCGGCCAAAGGCCTGGGAATTTGCATTTCAGTCCCGAGTCCCTTGCTAGTGCAGGATCTGAGGAAATCCAGATCCACTCTGCAACTCAAATGTCTGAAGCACACTTCAGGGTTTTCCCCGCCCCCTTCTTGCACTTGTTCTAAGTGGCCCTGTCAGGTAGGTGTTCCTGGCGTTCAGGGAAGATAATATGCACGGGGCTGGCACAAGAACATTCCTTCCCAGTGACCTAGGAAATAAGGAGGCATATTAAAATAAAACTAGAGTCCAGAAGGTCAGGAGAACTCCTGCTCAGGGGAAATCTGTCCTTGCACGTGATCTGGGCGTCTACACCCGGAGTGACTCTGGCTTCCTCCCCACCCCCGGGGCCTGTGGATCCCAGAGGCGCCTTCTCCCTAGCCTAGCCTCCCGGGGCAGTGGCCGCTGCTCGCCATGGCGTTGCTGGCCACCTTCCTCTGCTGCCTGCTGGCTGCCTGGCTCTGCGACCCGGGTCTCGGGGTGCCCCTGGCGCCCTCCGGTCGCGCTCCAGCTGTGGGTGAGTGGATCGCGATTGTTCACGGGACTGTGGAAGGGGGCCGGCCAAGTCGCGGACGGTGCGTGGGCGGCTGGGCATAGGACGCGGCCACGCTGGCTACTGTGTGGTCCAAGGCCAGACAGCAAGGTCGCTGCGTCCTGGTCATCGTGGGGGAGCCCCGTGGGCGAGCGCATCGAACAGTCTGCTGGGCGTTTGTTTACATCCTGGGTCTGGGTTGTTTTGTTTCCAGGGGAGGACAGCCGAAGCTGCTGTCCCATGGAAAAGGCTGCTAAGAATTGCTGTGGGTACTCCCTAAATCATCCAGTGTGCCCAGAGCAGAGGGGCACAGACTAAATCCCCACATCTGGGTCCTATACAAAGCGTTCCTGTGTCCTGTTCTCAGGGAAGTCAGAGGCTTTCTCTGCTTCTTCGGGTCTCAGGGCTTCTCGTCCTTCCATAAATAAAACTCTTGAGCCCTTCTTTATCCCTTGGTGCACTTAGGGTTTTGAGTGGTGAACAGTTCAGTTCTTTGACATTTAACACGGTGCCTGCCCCGCCCCCTGCCCGCCTCAGTCCCCTAGTCCCCAGCAGAAGCAGCAGAAAAACAACAGCTCCCAAACTTGGTAAAATGCTGTTAAATTCAGCTCCACTTCAAAATTACTGAATCCATACTTGTGGGAATGGGTACCTGGGGCCAGTTAAACACTTCTGATCTCTCTTGGGGGATCCCTCTTCAGACCGATTGATTGTTTAGTGAGATTGTAGGATGCCTTTTGGCTTTCAAAAATTAAGGTCCCCTCCCATCTCCTATTTTAAGCTTCCTTTAAAAATATTTGCTGCGTGTGGAGTGATGTTGCTAAGAGCGGGGGTTCTGTTTTGATTTGAGGAGATAGCTGTCCTGGAGACTTTCGTCAGTACTCAGGACTGAAATTCTCCTGCTGTCTTTTGGCTCTCTAAGCTGCTGGTCTATCTGCACAAGACTTTAGGGATGTTCTGGGGTGGATCCAGTCTCTTTAACAAGAAGTGCGCGTGACTTATTGCCAAAATTTTACAAGCCACAGTTGCATGTCTGGTTTGCCAACTCTGGCAAATAACAATCATAACAGAACACTCCACCCCCAAATGTGGATGAATGCATTGTGTTTATTTTTATTTTTTATGTTCTGCTGGAATTGTGTCTGTAAGACAGCTACCTCAGCACCTGGAATTTGCTATTTAAATTAGTGACTGTTCAGGATTTTGACCTAAAAAAGTCTCAGGTTGCACCACAGGCAAAATCCTTTTTTTAGCATTAATGAGTTAATTGTTGAAAGTCGTCCTGCAAACTTGCTGGGGGCGGGGGAGTGTCATGTGAATCTGCTTCATTAAGCTTCCTGTTTTGGTAGGAGAGGTGACAGGGTTGAATCACCTCCCATTGCCTGGGAAGGGAGAGAGGCTAACTGTAAAGTCCAGATGTGTTGACTTAGTGGTTTCACAATGCATGGATCGTTTTACTCGATGATATCCCCTCTTTCTCCCTTGCACTAGCCCGCAACTTCAACCCAGCCCGGCTTCTGCTTGTTTCCTAACTGTGTTTAAACTCCCAGTCCTAGTTTTCTCCCATGCCAAGTTCAGGTTGCTAGAGGACAACCACCCTAGTGTTGCTTGGCTTTTTTTTTTTTTAAGATTTAATAGACTGCCACCTTTTGGTGTATTTAGCCCACAGCAACTGACATGCTAAACAGATTAACCAACATCTGGTTAAATAACTGCATACAGTTGTCCATACAGTTGTGGTTCATTGGGTTTATTAGGAAAAATTATTAAACTTTCTTTGACTTAAATTTTTTTTGAAAACTTTGAGCATCTGACTAGATAAATTTTGTGCATTTCTCTATCCAGACACATGGAACACATATATTTTGAGAAATCTTTGAAAAGGTTAACTGGAGAATAGGTGGGCAATTTTGATAACTTTGGAGTGTGTGCTAAAAAATTTTGACTCCAGTGTGTTACTGAATGTATCACAGACCAGATTGGTGGAAACACACACATGCGCACACACACACAATTTTTGTACAATTTCATTAAAGCTAGGATGTAAAGCCTCCAGAGGTTCTGACTCATTTAAAGCCATCCTTCAGTGAAACTATTGACCCTGAATTTGTCTGTCCAGCAGTGTGATGTGGCAGAAACAGGACCTTGGCATCTGGAGAAATTGGCTCTAACTCAGCTTTCATTGACTAGTCACATGATAGGGAGGGAATCCTGAAATTTGCCTTTGCCTAAATGTCGTTAGTTATAAATTAAAGCCTCTTTGTTAAGGGCCCAATCTGTCAGACAAATTCCCATTCTTAGAACTCTGTGAACCAGGTACTGGATTCCGTCAGGGATGTGCCCTAGTCCATTTCAAGTTTTGGATTATGAAAATTTAATCCGTTTATGATCTCATTCACTTTAATCTCCACTGAGTTTTACATGTAGGCAGCATTATCTACTTCCGTGCCAGGCAGCCCATTTGCCTAAGGATGTGGGAGGCAGTGTACAATGGTCATGAACCACATGTGTTCCCAAATCAGAGATTCCCGAATTAGTGTCTCAGCCCTGTTCTTTTTGACACTCGACTTCGGTTTAATCCCGTGCACTCCAGTTCCCTGTCTGCTATAGCAATAATGGAGAAAAGCCTACAGAACAGTACTAAGCATGTCCTAAGGACTTGAACTTGAACAGTTACAAGCAAATGGGGAAATTCAATTTCAGATGGCAGGCTTTATAAAATAATGATAGCAAAGCTAACATGTGCCTTCCTCAGTGTCATGTGCTTTTTAAGGACTGGCTTTCTGCTAGTGCTAAATTACCTATTATCTTAGAGGACACCATTACATTCCCATATGACAAATGAAACAGGCCAAGATCACAGAGATTGAATCTCTGGGTGGTAGAGTTTATAATGGAAGTCAGGCTATCTGCCTCTGCTGTCAAACACTATTCTGTTTTATGTGTAATTACTGCATATTTACTTTCTACAAATAATCTAAACACAGGTGTACACAGAAATGAGATAGAAGGGCAACCCACATGATAATTCCAATCCATTTGTCTACCTTGTTTTGTGTGCTGGGATAGAGTCTATCTGAACTCAAGATAAAGTTTAGGCCATTTTCTGCCTTGTGGGAAGAAAGAAATTATGCTTGATTGCTGTTTGAAAATACTGACTAAGTACTGAGTAATTGATGATATTTCATGTCAACCTTCATCTGGAGTTCATGCCTTCTTCTTACATATAAACCCTTGCTATACAATTATGATGATATTGGCAAGAACTGACCACCAACCCAATAACTTGTCCTTGCTACTTAGCAAGTCCACTGCTGTCTTAATTTCATGTCTGTGGCTATAATCAAATGGTCACCCCATTGTCGTTGGGTAGTCAGAACAGAAACATAAGGCAGCTGGTCACATCCACTGTCACAAGTAGACAGAGAAGAAATGATGCATGCTTACTTGTGCCCAGTTCTCTTCACACTTCCACAATCCAGGATTGCCTGCCTTGGGCCTCGTGCCCTCCATTGTGGGCTGGGTTTTTCTACATCAAGTCTCAAGAGTTCCTCATAGGCACGCCCCAGATCAGCAATCAAAGCACCATCATAACTGTTTGCATTTCGCTTTTCCTATATTTTTAATCATTTTTTCACAGCTTAAAAAGTTTTCAGTTATTCTACTTGCTTTGCTATGTCCCTTCCAATGCATTTCAGATGTAACTTGGAATCAGAATGAGTTCGAAACTCTTTTAAGTATGTTTGTATAGCATAGTTGGAAGGATATTTTGAAGAGCAATTAAGGAGAACAAGCTGAAAAAATGCAAAGAATATACTCACTAAATTTGTATGGGAATTAAAACAAAATAAGGAAAATGTTTCTTTTCTGTGATTCCAAAATTTACTAGTAAGTAAAGCTGGACAAATTTCAGTGTTGAAGAAGTTACTTATATGTGAGAAAGCAGCACAGTGGTTGATTATATGTAAGAAAACCTGAGGGCTCTTCATCATATAGGCTCCTTTATGTGAGGGGTCATATACGTTGTGTATACTTATTGAATTTTTCACTTGAGTCGGTGTATTAGTTAGCTTTTGTTGCTGTGATAAAATGCCACTCTGAAGACAGCTTCCAGCAGGAAGAGTTTGTTTGGGTTTATAGTTCCAGGATGAAGGCATAGCACAGGGAGCTGGATCAGGAAGCTCAATGATCACATTTTCAATCACAACTGGGAAGCAGAGGCAGAGTGAGGCTATGAACTCTGTTCCCACTGTGACATACTTCCTCCACCAAGGCTACACCTCCTCAAGGTACCTTAACCGCACCAAATGGGAACTAAATATTCAAATTCTGAGCCTATGGGGGATATTTCTCAGCCATACCACACTCACCATTAGTTTATCTACTATAAACTCAAAATGGTAAGTCCAACGTCATAAAGTCCCTTTGAGAATGACATGATACAACATATACAAATTTCGTAATACCACATCTGTCCTATAAATCACACCTGGCATATAACACAGATCCATAGTGAAAGATACTATAACTTGTTCTAATAATTCAGTGAAGTAATATTGTTTAATATGTATCAGGGTCCTCTGACTGCCGGCCTCAGTGTCCCTTTCAAGGCTCAGAAGACTTAGAGCAAGCACGGGACTTAGATCTCAGAGCAAAGCGAACTCTCCACTATGTACTTTTCTGCATCAGTTTCTTATTTTTTTCCTGCTGTTCTCCCTGTTCTGCAAAGTTTCCAGTTTATATACACACACAAAACAAAGGCAATTCTCTGAGCTTGTACTCCCCTTTATCTTTGAAGGCCCCAAATGTGATCTATATGAAAGACTCCTTTCCTGACAGCATGTCCTGCCAAATGGAATATAGTCAGCAGAAGAATATACACGGCTTCTAATGTATCTCAGGAAACAAAGCGAAGATTAGACTGTGGGGACCAAGGTTATTGACTGTGACTAAATTTCCCACTGGAGGTCCTAGAGTATGTGTGTGGTTGACCCAATATACCAGTACATGGGAAAGAATTGTGCCCAATAATCGAAACTCTGCTTAATTTTGGCCCAAGGGAGAGTATGTATGGCTTCACAAGAGATCTACTGTAAGGATCAACTGATATGCTTGCAAACTAGGTTTATCTCCATCAGAACACATTCATTCTGGTGGTTCAGCTTTCTGCTCTATCAGTTGAAATCTCCCTGCATGATTCTCATGGACCACAGCAAATATGATTTCCGAGTACGATTGCTGTCAAATAAATATTTGGCTTTTCCCTGCGCCCAATAAGAAGATTCTCTTTTAAGAATTGCTTCCCACAATATTAACATTGAGTACAACTCTATGATGGTTGTACTTCTAATTAATTAGCTTTAAAGACTATCTGAGAAACTGGATATTTGTCACATGGCTACTTCCTTTAATGCTGAGAGAAATTATATAAAAATTAACTGAGGTAAACATTTCCTGATTCTTCACTCTATCTACCAGTCTACTAGTACAGTCTTGGTACTGTTGATGATATTTTAAGTCATTCACACTATGAGATGAGCTCACTGGCCTCTCAGAAATTTGGCACCAAACATTTTGTTGTGTTCTAGAGTCTTTGTTGATAGTCATGCTCACGCTGAGCTCATTGGTTTACCCGTGTAAATTGTATGTTCCTCTGTTATTTTACGCTTCTTCGTCTCAGGAGAGAGTTGCACTTAACTTCATGGTGTAAGAAGACTGAAGTTGTGACAGCTTCCACCAGCGGCAAGGGGAGCAGATGCCTTAGTCATACTCTAAGCACAAATTTATCTGTATTTCCTTTCTAACCAACAGGGCAGTTTTGGCATGTGACTGACTTGCATCTGGATCCTACTTACCACATTACAGATGACCACACCAAGGTGTGTGCTTCCTCTAAAGGTGCAAATGCCTCCAATCCTGGCCCTTTTGGAGATGTCCTGTGTGACTCTCCATATCAACTTATTTTGTCAGCATTTGATTTTATTAAGAATTCAGGACAAGAAGCATCTTTCATGATATGGACAGGGTAAGTACATATATAAACTCTTAATTATGCAGTATTGTCCTACAGGATATGGTAATCTTCATTAGTGTGCTAAATTCATAAAGAATTGCTTGTGTTAAAATGTGGTAGGTCTTATGCTCCAGTGGATGGTTCCATGCTTATGAGTGTATAGGCAGTGCAAATTGAACTCAGTGAGTTAAAAAACAAGAGGGGACATGAAGTTGGGAGGGAGTGGAAGGTGGGTGTTGATCTAGGATGAGTCAGTGGGGATGGGGAATGACTGTGACCAAAGTAAATTGTATTCATATGTGAGAATCTCAGAATTAATAAAATGTGTTATGTAAAAATTAATAGACCACATAATCAATGTTCTTAGTGATATAAACTATTTTAGACATCCTGTAGGGTTTTTTCCTGTGGTATAGACTTAATAAATATGTTTGTGTTAACTAAGAAATGATTCCATAAATAACACACTTGCATCAATATCTTGTCATATTGAATAATATGACTTTAAGTTTTGCTTAAATAATTAAGAACAAAGGGAAACAATGGATGTTAACTTGTGAGAACAATTTTGAGAAGCATCATTTTATGGTGGGATTAACTAGGCCCATCATCTACTGTGGTGAGGGTCATATAGTTCCTGAAATATTGCTAATCCTTGCAAGGTATTTATTTTGTATGGGGTCCTGTTTTAATTAATTTCTATTCTCCTACTTAATAATCTTTATATCCCTAGATCATATTATTTTCATGTTAGAGGCAAGGAAATGAAGACACTGAGATTCTAAACAACTTGCCCACATGTATATAATTACTTGCTGGTAAAACAGAGATTTGAATCTATTCTTTTTATCCTTCAGTCTACACTTTACTAATCCTGTGAGTTTCTTATAAATCTCCAGTCAGCCAATAAAATAGACTATAATTTTCTATAGTTCCCTTTACCCTTTTTGTAGGATTGTTGGTAGATTAAGAGTATCTCACCCCACTCCCCTACCCCCCTTTGAGGTTATATTTTGCTATGTAGTTCAAGCTGATCTTTAAATACTTGGCTCAATTCATCCCTTACTTTAGTCAGCTGAATAGTTGGCACTATGGGTATGCCATCACCTTTTAACCATTGGCTATTCTTTGACTCTTTAATTTTACCTTATTATTTTAAAGTAGACATCTATACTGACAGCTACAACAAGTTGTCATGCATAAGCCTAGGAAGTTATTGTTTACAAAGTTTCTGTCTCCTTTTCAGGGATAGCCCACCTCATGTCCCAGTACCTGAACTCTCAACAGGCACTGTTATAAAGGTGATCACTAACATGACCATGACTGTCCAAAACCTTTTTCCAAACCTCCAGGTGTTTCCTGCACTGGGAAATCATGACTACTGGCCACAGGTAAAACTGACCTCAGCTTCCAGAAGAGCTTAGATGATTTCTCTGTTATTACTGTCAAGATTATGTCATGGGTAGGGCATAAGGATGGGTCTCAAGGAAGTACTCCTGTGATAACTATCAAGGAAGGTTTTGGGCATTTTCAAAAGATTAAAAAAATAATTCATAAAATCTTATGCCAATAATACATTTTAGTAGCAAATTTCATGGTTTGTGGATTTTTAATTCTTTGTTGTTGTTATTATAAACTTCATCAATTTCTTCAGTCCTTTCAGTATGTTTTCTTATTTATTTACCATTTCCATGATAGGCTTAACAAGCAAGGTTAATATTGACAAGTGTTTACATTTACATAAGCCTGTTAGACATGAAGATCAGCACATTCTGATTTAAGGTAGATTAAGGACACAGCTAGTAAAACTGTTAAAATAGCCAAGGTCCCTGTTCCAGTCCAGCTTATCTGATTCAGATATGATTAAAGAAAAAAAATATTTTCAGGATATTCAGTGCTTGATGTGACCTAACTCCAGTCACTCACAGAAGCCTTTTGTTAAGGTGCCTGTGCATACTCAGTCATGGTGCAGTGTTCTGTTACAGCTGTGTAAAAATCAAGCAGGACAGTGGTGGTGCTCACCTTTAATCCTAGCACACATGGATCTCTGTGAGTTCAAGACCAGCCTGGTCTACAGAGCGAGTTTCAGGACAGCCAGAGCTACAAAGATGATATGGGATTCCCCTCTGTATGCTGTGAATATCATTGGTGAATAAAGAAAATGTCTTGGTCTGTTGAAAGGTCAGAACTTATATAGGCTGGGAAAACTAAACTGAATGCTGAGAGAAAGGAGGCAGAGTCAGAGAGAAGCCATGTAGCCTCCCCCCACTGGAGACAGACTCCAGAACTTTAGCCGGTAAGCCATAGTCACGTGGAGATACACAGATTAATAGAAATGGGTTAAATTAATATGTAAGAGTNACTAAACTGAATGCTGAGAGAAAGGAGGCAGAGTCAGAGAGAAGCCATGTAGCCTCCCCCCACTGGAGACAGACTCCAGAACTTTAGCCGGTAAGCCATAGTCACGTGGAGATACACAGATTAATAGAAATGGGTTAAATTAATATGTAAGAGTTAGCCAATAAGAAGCTAGAGCTAATGGGCCAAGCAATGATTTAATTAATACAGTTTCTGTGTGATTATTTTGAGGCTAAGTGGCCAGTAACCAACAAGCAGCCTTCCTCACAACACACAGAGAAACCCTGTCTCAAAAAACAAAAGCAAGAATCGCCGAAAACAAAAAAGAGATTAATTTGTACAGAGATTTGTTCATGAGAATTACAGCTCTATCCTCCCCTGCTCAGAAACTTTGGTTAGCCTTGGATAATTCACATGGCTCTCCCCCATAGGACACTCATTTACCAACAAGAGTAACAATATTTGCCTTGCAAAACTTTTGTGCAAATCAGTCATAATATATGAAAAGAGTGTAATGTATTTCCTGGCAACTCCAAAGCCCTCAGTAAGAGAAGTGTTGGTTATTAAATCATGAATTCCTTTTGGATTTCTTTGACATTTTGCTTTATCTTCATCTTTGTTTTTCTTCAAGTCAAATATTAAAGCAAGTCAAAGATATAAATACTAACTTCTATAAATTGTTCTAATTGTAAGTAAATTGGGCTGCATATATGCAAATTACATTTCTTTCTATTTCTAGATTTTGGGTTATAATGATGGAGATTGAATCCAGATCTCTCACATGCTAAATCCGGGGTCTCCCTCATGCTAATCCCAGGGTCTCCCACATACTAAGCATGTGCTCTCACGTTGAACTTGATTTCCAGTTTCTACATTGTGATTTTTTTCTATTACTTTTTTTCTTTCTGTCTCTGATTCCCTAATGTTGGGATTAAAGGTGTGCACTACCATGCCTTCCTGATTTTTTTCTTAATGTAAAAACATGTTTTTGACTGTTTCATACATGAGTACTGTATTTCTATTATTTCTGTCATTTCTTCTTCCCTGTCCAACTCTTTTTCTGCTCCCTCACACTCTTTCACCTCATAGCTTTAGATATATCAAATATAACATGAAAATTTCAGAACAAATTTCCCTAAAGACTGTTTCTATCTGGGATATAGTTTTAGAGAATTCTTGTGTAAAATTTGAGTAGAATTTCTCCATTGAAAGCCTTTAAACCTGCAGGGTAACTCCATAAACATACACAGAAATGTGCAAGGACTTCACCTTTTCATCAGAAGCAGGTTACTGACCCTGGAATTCTTTCCCATACTGCTCAAATAATCAGTATGGAGCAGGGTTTCTATTTACTTCTACACATTTGAGACTGGTGCTGCCAACCTCATAGGTAAGGTCTCTTCTTATTATAGCTAATTTTTCATGGTAGTCAGATCTCAGCCCAAAAGGAAAAGATTTTATTTTTAACTATCCCCTCCCCTCTTTCTTCCTCCCTACCTCCTTTCCTCCCTCCTTTCCCCTCCCTCTTTCTCTTCTCTCTGTGGTGTGTGCATATGTGTGTGTGTTTGTATGTGCACATAGATGCAGATGTCCAAAGAAGCCAGTGATATGGGAGTCCACTCTGTGTGCTATGATTACCAATAATGAATAAAGAAACTGTAGTAGGGTAGAATTTAGGTAGGCAGGGAAAACTAAGCTGAATGCTGGGAGAAAGAAGGGCAGAGTTAGAGAGCTGCCATGGAGCCACCACCAGAGTCAGACATGATGAAACTTTGCAGGTAAGCCACTGCCATGTGACGATATACAGATTAATAGAAATGGGTTAAATTAATATGTNAGTGATTTAATTAATACAGTTTCTGTGTGATTATTTCGGGTCTAAGCTAGCTGGCCGGCTGGGAACCAACAAGCAACTCTCTCCTTACAATAAGCCAGAGAGACATCAGATCCTTTGGGATTGGTGTTGCAGGCAGAGTAAGCAACCCAACACTGCCAAGGACCAAACTCAGTCTTCTGCAATACTTGTTCTTAATTACTGAGCTGTCTCTTCACCTACTAAATTTTTATGTATTTTAATTTTTTAAACCAAAATATTTTGTTGCAACATAGCCTGCCACAAAGAGGCTAGTGCAAGTTACAAGCCCATAGGTATAAACCTGAATCTTGAAGGAACTGTGCAGCTTTGTAATAGCATTCTAAATGACTTCATTAAAATCTTAAGTCCTTAAGTTTTCTCTAACCCTACAGCATGTTACACCAGTCCTGCATGTTCAGGCTCAAACTTGCCTTCATTGTCTCAGGAATACACTTCTTTATCTCATCATCCATCTAAACCCTGCCCAGGCCCTAAGCATGAGCTCCTCTCAACACATAGCACACACTTCTGTAGAGCTGTGTTTATGTCTGGACCATTTATTTTGCTTTAATGCCGACTTGAAATTGTTGCTCCATTCATACTCTAAATGCTGCCTTCACTTCTTGCTTGGCACGATGGTCTTCTTTTGTTCTCCTAGGACTCTACGGTAGAGCTTGGCAACATCCTACACTTAGTGTATCACCTTTTGCCTACCCTTTCTCAGCTAGGTTATAGGCATTCCTTAAAGACTGAGAATGTAGTGTATATGAACAATTAACATAGTCAGCACTCAATAAATGCACCCCTTAATTAATCCAAAGATCTTTAAAGTTTCAATCGCGGCTTGTCTTCTTTGTGGCCAGGACCAGCTGCCAATAGCCACCAGCAAGGTCTACAGTGCTGTAGCCGACCTCTGGAAACCATGGCTGGATGAAGACGCTGTTAGCACGTTAAGGAAAGGTTAGTGAAAGACTGTTTTGCTTCCTTTTTTGTTACTTGTTTGGACTTAAATCTTTAACATTTGTTTAGGTCTTCCAAGTCTAGATAGTCTTTGTGCCCACACTGTATGAAAGACAATAAACAGCAATGCGGCCTTAGAACACATGTGAACCTGTTTACCTTATGAAAGAGCTCTTTGCCTGCTTGTCCCATCCTTAACCAAGATGTTCCACATGAAGAAAAAACTGAATTTTTAATTGAATAGAAATAAAAGTGTATGTTTTTAATTGGAAAATGGATTGAGAGGAAAGAGTGGATACTTTTACCTCAAAAGCGCAAGGTTATGAGGGAGCAGCTGGTAAAGTGAGAATGGCTGAGGTTTTCAGATGGGCTCTGAGATGTATAAGCATGAAGAGTACATGGTGAGTTCTCCTGGGTGTAGTCTCTCCTTCTCCTCCCTGGGGCAGCGCATGATTTGATGATGTGTGAAGCTGTAGAGTGAAAGTGCGTGGAGATCACAGAAGTTAAAGATGCCAGGGATGTGGAACACCCTCCAAGGGAAGATGAAGTTACAAACAGAGCCAGCCCATGCAGTCAGGAAGGCCATAGGGCTGCCTCATTGAAGCTGATAACCCACTGACATGCCAGCTTCTATGTCAGCCATAGAATTAAGATTTAATGTTTATCCTGCTGGATATCATCTTGCTTTTCTCCGACTTTCTTATTATTTTCTTATTCCTCTTTTGGAATAGTAATGTGTATTTAGTAAGCATATCAGCCCTATTGTAAAATACTGGAGAGAAACAACTTAAGGGGAGAAGACTCATTTGAATTCCTTCTTTCAAAGGTCCATTGGCTCATGGTATTCTAGTTCCAAGGCTTCAGGCCCCTGATGAGGCCAAGAGAGCATGGCAGATGGGTATGGTGGAGAACAGGTCCTTACGTCATGGCTATCAGCAAAGGAGGTAGGGAGGTAAGAGAGAGCTAGAGAAGGAAGGAAGGAGGAAGGATGGAAAAAAGAGAGGGAGGGAAGGAAGAAAGGAAGAAGGAGTAAAGAGAGTGAGAGAGAACACAGGAATCTCTGAGCAGACACAAGGCATTCCCTGAAGACATTCCTCCTGTGTTCTGCTGCCTGTAGCTGACTGGGCCCTACCTCCAAGAGCCTATTTAGCTTATCACTGGGGTGATTCTCATGCCCCCCTGGTGATTCAGTAACCTCTCTATAAGACCTTCATCAGGGATCAAACCTTCAACACATAAGTTTTGGGAACATTTCAAATCTAAACTATAGCAGAATGTTTACCCCTTTCTATTATATATTGTAACTATGTAAAGTTCAATTCTTTTAACTTTTTGGGAGGTGAATACAGGTGGATCTCTGGGACTCTGTGTTCCTTTAGCCTAGCCTCTTGAGGTCCAAGTCAATGATGGCCAGGCCAATGAGGCCTGTCTCAAAAAGTAAGATATATAGCATCTGAGGAATGATACTAGAGAGGTTGGCCCCTAGCCTCTCCATGCAACACCCACACACCCACACACTACTATTACTGTGGGAAAAATCATAATGTGTTGTGACTATCGGGGTGAAAATGGAAGTTAAAAGACTGCGTGTTATTAGTCATGATTGAAAGGTAAGGAAATAGATATTTGGTGAGTGGGCACAAGACAAAGAAATCAGATACCAGAATAGAGGGGCTCACTCTGAATGCTCCAAAATGACAGATCCTCTGCTATTGTCTCCACTGGTTCAGGGGTGAGGCATGTGTGGTCTGATGTGTTCTTTTTCTGGCAGTGCCTAGCAGGGTCCTGTGCATTTTCATTCTTTAGATTTTATGTCTCATAGTATCTCTTAAGTCCTATTATTTAAAACTAGGAGCTAGTGCATAAATTGTTATTTTTTTTACTTTTTGAGATTAAAATATAGTTGCATAGTTTCTCCTTTCCTTTTCCTCCTTCCAATTCTCTCATCTTCTCTCCCCTCTTGCTCTTTGAATTCAGGTATTTTCTTTGTTGTTACTTATGTGGGTAGATAGATGATAGAACATAGATAGATAGATAGATAGATAGATAGATAGATAGATAGATANNATAGATAGATAGATAGATAGATAGATAGATAGATAGATAGATAGGTGGGTGAGTGGATGGATAGATGGAGCTATAGCTTTCTAACTACATAAACAAAATCTGCTCAGTCTGTATAATGTTACCTGTATTTGTATGTTTCTAGGGCTGAGCATTTGGTATTGGATAACCAGTTGGTGTGCTCTTGGCCAGGGAAAACTATTTCTCCCATTTTCATTATTCCTTAGTTTCCTGTAGTTCTTTATCTCAGGCTGATGCCTGTGAGGCCTGTGATCTTTTCTCCTTCCATGTTATCATGTCTACTGGTGGTGTCCTTGTTCAAATCATGTTTAGGCAGCCATATTGGTGAGACTTCACGTGTAGTTTCTCTGACATTTCTAAGACATGCAATCTCCCCGATCCTCTGGCTCTTATAATCTTTCTTCCCTGTCTTCTGCAGTGATCCCTGAAACTCAGCTTCAGGAGCTGTATTGTAGATGTGACAGTTGGGATGTAATTCCACAGCTCTGCATTTTGAGCAGTTGTGGTTCACTATAATATAAATTACTATCTTAAAAAATTAATTTCATTTCCCACTTCCCAGACATTCTTTTTGGATGCAACTGCTCTTCCCTCCTAATCTTCCACATTGGACCTGACACATGGTACTTTTCAGTTACTGCTAACTTAGATTCTTATTCAGTGAGAATGCCAGTCTGCATTGTAGACCTTAAGACTTCACTTTCCCAGTATTTTCATGTTTGTGTGTTCGTGTTCCTAAAGTGTATTTTGCATTTGTTTTTACAGGTGGCTTTTATTCGCAGAAAGTTACCAGTATTCCAGACTTGAGGATCATTAGCCTAAACACGAACCTCTACTACGGCCCAAATGTCATGACA
The DNA here is from genome assembly GCA_001685095.1 of Ellobius talpinus. Classification (NCBI taxonomy): domain Eukaryota; kingdom Metazoa; phylum Chordata; class Mammalia; order Rodentia; family Cricetidae; genus Ellobius; species Ellobius talpinus. Next base: position 21,838 of record LOJH01014892.1, read on the forward strand.
CTGAACAAGACAGACCCAGCAAATCAGTTTGAATGGCTGGAAAATACACTCAACAGCTCTCTACAAAATAAGGAGAAGGTAGAAGTGGACTAACAGAAGGCTAAATTTGTTTCTTGAGCTTGGGGCAGAATCAGGAATTAATAAAAGTATTAAGAATTCAGTTGTCTGAGATCAATATTCTTATATCATCCATACAGTATAAATGAGACATAATGCCATAATGCATCATTGCATAATTACAGCTCTTTCCTTTCTTCCCAGGAACATGAGAAAAAGTATATTTATTTGCTTTCTAAATTTTAGTTACTGTATGTTCAGTCATGAGTATCCAGCTACCATTTAGTAATGAGAAAATGCTCAAACAAGTTCTCATGTGTCTCCTCGTATGTCCTTTTTCAGGTGTACATCATAGCGCACGTTCCAGTGGGCTATCTTCCTTACGCAACAGCTACCCCAGCAGTGAGGCAGTACTATAACGAGAAACTGGTGGAAATTTTCAGAAAATACAGCTCTGTCATCGCGGGGCAGTTCTACGGCCACACCCACAGAGACAGCCTTATGGTTCTCTCGGATAAAAATGGTAATGAATGTGACTTGTATGCAGGTCCTAGTCCACCTTCCTGGAGCACAGCTGTGCCTGACCAGTGTGCTCACTGATTAGGGCATTTAAAGCTTTGACTGAAAGCGATGTCCCTTGCCATTTCTTATTTATCTTGAATGGTTATAGGCTGTGTGCCCAACTAATAGGATTAGACACGTGACTAGATTTCTGCACAAGTTCTGCCTCTGGTCAGCTGGGTAGGGCCAGTATTGCTTGTTTGTTATCCACACAAAGCCTCTGAAATCTTAGCTCACTCCAAGTTTCTGTTAGACTCCTGAGTTTGCAGAACTAATACTGTTTGTTATTTACCTGCTAGGTTCAAATTTCTCTTTATGAGAGTTTGTTTTTTTTTCTCAGGATTTAAAGGACAGATCATAATTCACAGAATGCCTTAAAATATTCAGCACATTCTTAATTGCTCTTGTCAGTTTCTCACAATAAGAGAAAAGAACACTAGGAGAAGTTATAACAAGGAACAATAAGAGCTTGATTTTATTTAGATAAGAGGAAAACAAGTTGCATTTTTTTCAATATTTTGACAATATTTTTGAAATGTTTATCTCTCATCTAGAAATAAATTATCTTATATCAATGAATACTTTAAAGTTTGATCTTTTTAGATCATAATATGACTTTTTTTTTGAGAGAGAGATTCATTATGGTACTCTGCCTGACCTGGAACTCACTATGTAGACCAGGCTGGCTTTGAACTCACGAGGATCTACCTGCCTCAATTACCCCAATGCTGGATTAAAGGCATATGCCTCTTTGCCCAAACATAAAACTTGTTTGTGGTTCTTATAGCAGATAGGTATAAAATGTTAATATTTTGATTTTTTTTTTAAAAAAACAGTTTCACTGTGGAGCTCTGGTGGGCCTGGAACTCACTATGCAAACCAGGATAGCCCCAAACTCATGTCTACCTGCCTCTGTCTCCGCAATGCTAGCTTGTGTCAATCAGATTATTATATAATTATTGAAACTTTGCTTTAGGCACGGTAATAAAAACCAGATCGTTTTGTTGTGGTTGCTGTCGTTGTTTAAATAAATGTGCATGTAAGTTGTGGTAGACTTGTTTTTTTGTGAAAAGATTTCAAGTATATATAAAGGTTAAAAATATCATCAGCAAATCTGTTTACTCATCATTTGTATTTAATATGTATCAAGATCTTGGTGTATTTATTTATCATCTATCCATTCTCTCGTATCTCTTTGTCATCACTATCATCTGTTATCTATCAATCCGTCAATTATCTGTCTATCTAAAATCTGTCATCTATGACTGCATCAATCATTTATATCTAATTTATCTGCTATCATTTATCTATCTATCTATCTATCTATCTATCTATCTATCTATCTATCT
>LOJH01014893.1:9361-19944 GCA_001685095.1 Ellobius talpinus
TATTCATTAACCAATAAAAGCAACACATATACAGAAGGACTTCCCACACCACCCACAAGTATAATTAAGGTTAATACTCTTCTTTCCTTCATGTATGGAAGTGATGAAAAGCATATAAAAGAAGAGAATACCCAAGAAATATTAGGAGCTCACTGTATTAACTGCCACTTAAAGAATATTTTCATTAACTATAGTAGAATCCACATTCTGTTCAAGTGTTTGTAACATTTTCCAAGACAGAATATGTAAAATTTTAACATATATATATATATAATATAGATAGATATCATTTATATAAATAGCAATATATATTAGAGTTGAACTATTACTGAAATCACATTAAATGTTCTGAAAAGTACATGTTAAATTGTATAAAATATAAATTACATTAAAATCACATCAAGTGTTTTAAAAGCACATAAATAATGTTTCTTAAAAGTAATGGAATTTGTGGTCTGGGGAGATGGTTCAGTGAGCAAAAGTGCTTGTTTTGCATGTGCAAGAACCTGAGTAGGGAATCCCTAGTACTCAAGTAAGTCAGGCATGGCAGTGCTCTAGGTAGTAGAGACAGGCAGATCACTGGAACTTGTTGTTTGCTAATGTCCTTTAGGTTCAGTGAGAGACCTGTCTCAGAGAGACAAGGTGGAGAGAGATACAGCAGGCCATCCAGTGCCCTTCTCCAGCCTTCTCACCTCTGCAGACATATGGGCATGCATGTCTGCACATATATCATACATGCACATGCATACATACACACATTCAAACAAAATTATATTTAAAATTAAAAAGTATGCCTGGAAATTCCCCAAATTTCTGAAAATTATGAAAACACAATAATAAATGAACTATGCTTCCAAGTCAGAAGAAAAATTTAGACTAAGTTAATTGAATAACAATGGAGGTACAGCAACAACCAATGTGTTGATTAATGGGAAACACATAGAACTTCTTTTACTAAAACCATACAAATGATCTCAATTACTTGGCTTATTTCCAGCCCAGAACCTAGAAAAATTAGAACAAATAAACCCTCTAGCAAGCAGAGTAAAATAACTGTAAAGGAAAAAATATACATTTGAACAGAAACAAATGTATCTGAGTAAGAAATAAAAGTAAAGAAAATCAATCGTCCATTTATAATCAGGTTCTTAGAAACATTGTTGATAATATTATTACCAAACTGACCTAGAATAGAAAAGATAATTATTCTGCAAATGAAAAATGATATGTGAGATATCTTTAAAATTCCAAAGGGCATCATAAACATAACAAGGATGTTCTGTAATTGAAAATATGCTCATAGATTTCAGATATGCTGTTATTATGTGACAAATAGAAATTAACAAAGTTTTCTTAAGAATATGCAATTAATAGCCAGGCAGTAGTGGCACACACTTTTAATCCCAGCACTCAGTGGGGGGTGGGGAGGGAGGCAGAGGCAGGCAGATCTCTGTGAGTTCAAGGCCAGCCTGATCTATAAGAGCTAGTTCCAGGACATGCTTCAAAGCTACAGAGAAACCCTGTCTCAAAAAAATACAATCTTAAATAGTCCTGCACATAAGATACATATGAAAACATTCTGACAAAGGAAATTCTTCATCTAGATAACATACATAAAGAATAAATAATACCAATCACACACAGCATTAGTCAGCACACAACAAAGGAGGGACTATGTCTAAATTTATTTTATAAGATCAGAGTTATTATGGTAACACAACCAAAATTATATACCAATAGAAAGCTATAGAACTATATTCATCATTAACATAAACACAAAAGTCCTCAAAAATACTACCAAGACATCAAGATGTATTTAAACAATAGGTGTGACTCCATGCTTAATCAATACAAATCATCATACCAATACACTACTGTGTAAAACTCATAAGATCCTTCTTAGTTTCTTTTCTGAGACAGAATCTCACAACGTAGCCAAAACTACCTGCATCTTACAAATGATTCATGTTGGCCTCAAATTCATGACTATCCTCTGTGTTAGTCTCTAAAATGCTGAAATTACTGGTGTAAACCACCATGACCAACTTTTTTGTGTGTTTTAAGACAAGAATATGATAAGTAGTCCAAACTACCCTTTAGCTTATCATCACCCTGCCTAAACCCCCTGATTACCTACATTACAGGTATGCACCACCACACCTAGCTTGACCTGTATTAATTGGTGTAGATAAAATGTGAGACAAAATATAGTAGTCTTGATAAATATGAAACTCAGAAAACTAGGAAAAAAGAGAATTCGTTCAATTTGACAAAAAAAGCATGTAGGTATGATGCACAATTAAGATCTTTCTATTTAGCAATGAAATAGAATATTTTGCTTAAGATGGATAACTTAAGCAATGTTATCCATTCTCCGTGATCCTATTTAATGAAACATTGGTGACCTCACCAGTGTATAATTCAATAAAAATAAATTAAAGTAGTACATATGGTGGTTGTTGGGGGAGGTAAAATGTAGTGTGTTCTCAGAGGACATGATCACCTAAAGAGTCCACAAAACAATCTTCTGAACTTAAGTTTAATAAGGCTAAAGGATTCAAGATCAATATACAAGTAGAACAACTCAATTCTATTTGTATACATTAGCAAGTAATGAATGATGGGAATAAAAAACTTAAAATTGTTACCATTTACAATAGCACAAAACAAAACAAAACAAAATCCCCACCAAACGCCAAGCTCCTACAGCAGTAGATAGAGACTCTCAGTGGTTGACATTTTCTTTTGTAACCACTAGTATATCTGGATTCTTATGGGTAACAGGAAGATAATGTATTTAGTACAATTATTATACTGATTGTGAGGATGAAAAACACGAACAGTACAATATTCCATTTACTTTCCCAGATGATCTGACAATATGTATAGCTGTCATTCATAGACTAAGCCACATGAGATTCTTGTAATTCTAAGTCATTGCTCCTTTTGATGAGACAGGGAAGGTATCTGTCAAAATGGCAGAGTCCATGGTTCATGTTTAAAATATTTTGTCCAAGTAATTCATTTGGCAGTTAAATAATACCACAGCACGGCTATACCTGATGGGGATGGCAGAAGTCATAATGCCAGCACAGCAGTTTGACAAGGATCCAGCAAAGCTGAGCCACATGATGGTCACCATGCCATCTTTGCTTTTCATCTCCACCATTGCATACTTGAGAGACTTTTAGTATTTGTACAGTTTGGGAATATTGGATTGATGGAAAATTTCTTTTGAATCATTCATGCCTTCTCCCTGGAATGCTATTTTCTAGTCTCCCTGAGAGAGTCCTGAACATATTATTTCCCCCATTTTAGGGAGATATTCTTATCTACTTGAAGGTCTTCTATATGCCTTGGAGGTTGTGACACACATAAAGAAACCAGAGGTCTCTTTATGAGGCTATGAGATATTTTTTGAAACATCTGTCCCTGTACTTACCCAGGAACAAGATAATCAAAACAAAGTAAACTTACAAAGGGCAGCAAAATTCGGTGGGCTAGAGGAGTTGGCCACAGTTCAGATTGCAAGCCTCTTACCACTGTACACTCAAGCAATTACGTGGCATGTATAGCAACAAAGTTAGACTAGCTGAAACACCTTTGTCCTACACAGAGATTTATACTGATGGGCAAAGAATGATGTAGAAAGATGATGAAAGTATTCTATGAAGATAGAAAATATAAATATTACATTATAGCAAAATTTGAATAATAACTGCAGCACCTTGGGCCTAAGGATATTTCTCGGGCACTGTGACCATTAAGAGTTAATAATGCACTGCTTGGAACATGGCAGTGTGCCTGGAATGGCTTGAAGATTGTTTTGGTCAAATGTCTTTGTAGTCAAGGAAGTAAGCAGCCTGAGAAAAATTTGTAATATGCCTCTAAATTCCTAGAAACTGGGTTATGAAGTTAATGAGTAAAAATAATAACTCTGTTTATCAATGGTACCAAAACTTGAGGGAAAATGATTGTAAATTATAACTCTATTCTGTCATAGTTTATTAATAATGACTAAAATATGAGCAAAGAAGTGAAACACTTATGCAAAAACAAAAATTATATGATCTATGTTTTGGAACAACATGAATGTATCCCAACTTACTAAATTCTGTATAAATAAAGAAGGATTTTGACTAATAGACAGTCAGACTGCAAGATTCTCCTGACTACCATGGCCTGGCTGACTCCCTCCCTCACCAACTCCTTACATCCTCTGCTGGGACTGTTCGCTATCGGGGATGGCTCCCAGATATACCAGGTGTTGGTGTGCTTGCACACAAAGTGAGTAGAGTCAAGAAGTCAATATTTTTGTAGGCATCCCTGATCAATATTCACTGAAGTCACAGTAAAAGAAAGATGTGTGTATTGTAGCTACAGAGTCTCTCTCTAAACAGTGAATATTGAATAGTTTATCACATGTCAAGTGTAATTCATCCCAAATATTAACAATTAGGCAGTTATTAAACGTTAGTATGTAAATTTCTGATTTTGACATGGAAATATGTCTTTGTACAGTATATGTGAAATTCATATGCATTAGGAAATTCCATTGTTTATAAAGTTGTATGGGCATATGTTTATATGGCAGAAAACAGAAATGTATACGACAAAATTCTGTGATGTGAGACTGAGTGATTACTAATCTACTGTATCTGCATATTTAACTATTACAATAGTTTCATGATTTTTGTTTAAAAAAATCTATTTACTTGAAGATTGGGCTAGATATTGTATAATTTATACACACTAATTTTATAGAGATCAGCATTATTCTGGCAATGAAAGGCTTTTACTGTCTCTATGTAATGAGCTGACTGTTCAGCGTGTTGAAATATTTAGGTTTATGGGACTGTCTTCCACATGAATCAGGGAAACCCATTCAAGCTCAAGGCTCTGGTGGACAAGTGGCCTGATTTTAGCACAGTGATTGTCCGTCCTCAGGAGCAGGTGAGTTACATCAAAAAGATTATACTCCATGGTCAAATGAAGTGACTCACTGTCATTGGAGGCTGGCTTAGCATGTACAAACCAGCAGTTGTGGTCCATCAAAACACCACATGGCATGTCAGTGGATGAGAAAAAAAATTGACAGAATCTATTACTCTTCTTTGACAAAACTTCTTAACAGTCTATGTGTAGGAGGAAAGGATCTCAGTACAAAATAGAACTGTCATTTGATCCTGTAAACTCTCTTCTGGGTACAATATAGAAATATTATAAAATCAGTACAGCAAGTATCTACACTGCCATATTTATAGCAGAATTATTTGTAAATAACCCTAGAACCCACAGACAGATTAATGGGAAAGTGATATCTGTATAAAATTAAATATTATTAGCAGAAAAAGAATGGTATCCTATTGTCTTCTAAAATAGAGATTAACCTGGAAGACATTGTGGTAGGTGAAATTGGCAATCACAGAAAAAAATATAATCTCATTTACATGTGAATTAAAATATTTTTCTATGTATCTAAAAATTTTCTAAATATCTGAACAAAACTGAAACCCATGTAGCTGATGGTGGTGAGCAAGGAGCTACATGCCTAAGGCATCAAACAAGTAGATCTGTACGCTAAACAAGTCCAAAGATCTAATGTGCAGCATGCAGTTTTATGGTATTTATTGATAAATTAGTTAAGTTCTTGCTACTATTTCCAAAGAAAGAATAGTAATTATGTGAGACAACAGACCTGCTAATTGGCTTCAGTATATTCAATGTTATTATTATTGATGAGGATGGTGATGAGGATGTGTTTTATAATATCACATGTACCTTCTTACATACACAGGGACATTTCTTTTGAAAGACTCACCAAACAACATACACTATAAACTAAATTTTAATTTACTTAAAATATAAAAATGAATAATATTTGGTTTTCAAATCTATCGATAAGATGGATTGTCAGTTGTAGATTTGTCTAGCTGCAGGGGCATTTCTGTGCAATATTTTCTGGCTAGCATGCCCTAGTTGAGTATTGTACTTCTCTTTATCTTCAAAAAATCCCAGCTGTCATTTATTTATTTTGAAAAGAGCTTTTTGAACAACTTACATGATGATTTCGCCAGAAATACACATTTTTTGAAGAATGGTGCTTTGTGCTTTACAGTTTGAAGACATCCTGTTTTATTCTTGTATGACTTTATCATGTATATATAAAAGTTCAAATACAAGTTCATCTTGCCAATTTCAATATTGTTGTGCTAAAAATATATCTATGAGCTGGAGACATAGTTTGCCATGCAAGTTTAAGGGCCTGGATTCAGATCTGTAGCAGCCCCATAAAGCTCTATATAGAGCAATGTGTGTGTGTGTGTAATCCCAGCATTTTACAGAGAGGTGGTGCTTGAGAGCCAGGAGAATTCCTGGAAGTTTGCTAAGCAGGTGGCCTTGCCCTGATGTCAGCAAACAAGGTGAAGGTGAGGCCTGGCCTCAAAGATGACCTCTGACCTCCTTGCACATCTCACATCCCTGTGCAAACACTCTGTACACAGAAGGAAAAGTCACATTTGTTTTGAGACTGTTTGGAACAAGACTTATTCTTAAAAGGCCTTTGACAGTATCACTTTTCTCCTTTTTCTGAGTATTGCTAACTTAGGGAAGAAAGCTTCATTAACCATCTTTAATTGATTTTAAATTGTAATGGTACCTATACATAAAATTTAATAAGGTTTAATAAAAAAATTATAAATAGAGTGAAGTTTTGGTCTTGATTACATGATGTTAATAACTAAGAAATGTTGCTGACATTTCAGGGAAACATCTCTGCTTGGGGCTGATAAATAAGTTTGAGGAGTTTCTTTCTTGTGGTTTTTTGAGACATGGTTTCTCAATAGCTATGGAGCCTGTCCTGGAACTCGTTCTGTAGACCAGGTTGACCTCAAACTCACAGACATCCACCGCCTCTGCCTCCCAAGTGCTGGTGTTATAGGAGTGTGCCCCCGCTGCCCAGCGATAAATGAGTTTGAAAATGCTAGAAAAGATGGGAAAGGAGCTCCTGAACCTCCAACCCTGACTGAAGCTGGTGGCTCCTGAGGGAAGGAGAACCAATTCTTTTGGGTCAGTGGCCACTGGCAGGATGCCTTGTTCTGGTGGGTCACCTCAAATCCATATACATCTGGATAGTACTAGCTGGACTCAATGATTAATTTTAAAACAATAAATAAAATTGGAGAGGCTGTATACTGGGAAGGGTATTGAGGAGTTGGAGGGAGGGAGTGGGGATAATATGACTAAATGTGTTGTAAATACTTATGAAATTTTCAAATAATAAATTTAAAAAGTAATAGGAAAAAGGTAATGAAATTCTGGGAAATATTCAACTTACATAGATAGTATAATCAATTGCATTGACTCTATGTTGCCCAACCCACTAGGAGATGGCAGATGACTTTGATCCCCATGTCAACACTTACCAGATCTATTCTAAGGATCCTAAGAACTGTTTGGAGTGCCTTGGCACACCAGAGGCCATCAACTGGAAACAACATCTGCAGGTTCAAAGTAAGAGGACAGAAGTGGCGTGCTGGCTGCTGGGACCTCCTGCGTGAACATCTGTGGGATCACTCTCTACTCTGGGCACCTCACCCTGCAACCTTTTTTTCTTTCTGCAAACTTCAGAATTTAAACCTAATGCATATTTCTTGGTCTGGCTTCCACTACCTCTATGGTAGAACCAGTTTCAAATATTACAGACTATGGTGTTAATAGAAGCAGCAAATGTGTAGTTTTTGGTTAACCTAATGTGTTTTGAAGACATATTTAGAAGCCCTCAGGACAACTAGATGGGAGACAGAACTTTACCTCTGACCTTCTCTTACCAGAACAAGCAGGACAGCTTACTGTGACATGGAGCACTTGCTAGGTCATTCAGGTTTATGTCTAGTATGGTTACAAATGTGCCCTCTGGAGTAAAAACCACAGAAAAGTTCCTGGCTCTGCCTCCAAGATGTGATTCTTGAGCAAATGAGTTTCTCATTATTCAGTGTCCTCATGTATAAAAATTCTGATACTGAAAGATCCTAAAACTTGAATCAACGAGAGGATCAAATGAGGTATAAGATTAATGCCTGGGCATGTAACATGATTGAACAAGATTGACTATTATTTAAATATGCTTCTGTTCATAGATACAGTAAGGATTCTTACTGTTCTGCTGGATGTGAAAGAAAACATTTCTAGGGAATAGCTTAGGGATGGACACATAGGAGTCATACTCAAGGCAAGGTTTTCTCACTAAATGTTGTGTACATCTTTGGACTGCTTTTTTGACCTAGACGGACAGTTATGTATTCCCTGTTTCACTCCCTTCTAGGTTCACAATCCAGCCTGAATGAAGCAATAATGGGCATTACAGCTGCTAAGCTGGTCAAAGTCAAGAGAACACAATGTATTCTTTACATGATGCCCCAGACGGCAAAGAAACTGATTCCTTTTCTAATGGAGGATACAGAGAATTTACATCATAAATCAGGCAGACCCCGGGCCATGTGAGTGGGTTTGAAGAAAACTCCGTTCCACTCTGATCTCTCACTACCACAGCTCCCTAACTTCTCCACAAACCCATTTCCAAGATAATTGTTTTAAAAACGTAACAGGAACTGTGTGATATATCTCCTCAAATGCCACAAACAGTTTTTTAAAATTGTTTTCATGGCTTTTTTTTTAAAAATCTGTGCATGTATATATGTGTTGATGTGTTTATACATACATGTGGCAGTCAAAGGAGAACCTCAGATGGTGTTTCCTTTGAGAACCATCCGTTTTCTGGTTTTGTTTGTTTGCTTTTTGAGACAGGATTTGACTGAGGAGGACAGGTTGTCTGGCCAGCCCGGTCCAGGAATCCATCTGTCTCCTGCTCCCCAGAGCTATGATTGCAGACTTTTCCTTCTCTACTCAGTTTTAAACAAACATGGGATATGGGGATCAGACTGTCCTTCCAATATTCACGTATTTCCTCTCTCTTGCTTTTTTGCTATGTTTTTCATAGTCTCGTTTTTATTTCCATTGACAATGCTTTTCAGAACACCCCATCAAAAGCCACTTATAATTGTTATGAAAACTATTTTTATTTCTGTTATTGTACTTTAATTAGATGAAATCAGATTATTTTAAAAATATCTACTTATGTGTTGCTAGAAGCCTGCCACAATACTTAGATTTTCACAGGGTAAGAATATTGAGTGAGTGAGATGTCTCGGTGGGCAAAGTCACTTGCTGCAATGCTAATGACCTGAGTTGGATCCCTGGGACCCACATGGTACAAGGAGAGAACCTACTCTCACAGGTTGTCCTCTGACCTCCACATGTGTGACCCAACAATATGAAAAAAATGCAAAAAGAGCAAGAGTCCTTTTGTGTTGTTCAGTGTGAGGCAGAACAGTACCTGACATAGAGAAAGTTCTGATTTTGGAAATGAAAATATAATCACATCTTTTCCCTCTTTTCATTCTGTGCCTCCCCTTATCCTTCTCAAATTTATGGACTCTTTCTTTAACTGTTATTTTTACACATGTGTGTATAGGCACACACACATACAACATACTCAGTCTGTTTAGCATTACTTGTATGTATATGATTTCATGGCTGACCAATAGATTGGATAACCAATTAGGAGGTTCATCCTGGGGGAAGACTATTTCTCCTGCTCTTAGCATTTGTTAGTTTCCTGTAGTTCTTAGAGGTACAGCCTGGTGAGGTATTTTTACCCTTCCATGTTAGCATGTCAATTTATGTTGGTTCTTAATAAATATATGTTTAATCAATGCACCTCACTGAGAAAATGTTTTCCAATTAAGAACGGTTAAGCAAATTATGTTTTCCCCTCCATTGATTTCCAAGGTGGCACAGAGCAGCACTAAAAACTGATGGCAACTTGATGTCCAGATGCTCAGTCCCATGGGCCTTCTGGTTCAGTATGCCTAAAGAACTTTGCTCACACTGTAGAGGGCATTAGGAGACAGAGAGCAGCTCCTCATCCAGAGTAGCACTGGGACAACTACTCAGGGGACAGTCAGGACAGAAGACATATTTTTGGAGTTCACAACAGGAAATAGTCTCTGATGGCAGAGTGGCTTGCTCACCATGAGGATGATGAAGGGCATGGTTGTGACCAGAGTCTGTATCCTCTGCTTATGCATCCTGAGAAGAGTTTTACTCTCATTGTAGGTGTCTTCACACTTTAGTAGACATAGGAGGAGCTGTCTATATGCCATGCTGTTGACCATTTGAACTTCTATTTTACCTTGCGTTCAATATGGCAGCCAAGGACTTTCAGATATCAGTGTTGAAGATTTCATGATATGAGGTCTGGGAAGAAGGCTTAGTCTATACAGTGTCTCCCATGCAAGCCTGAAGATTTGACTTATGATCCCTAGAATGTTCATAAGAACCCAGATGTGATAGTGTAGCTGTTATCCTGGTGCTGATGTAGTAGAATCAAGAAGATAATGGTGGATCACTGAACAGTGATGATCTCCAGGTTAAGTGAGTGAGACTGAGCAAGACTGAGAAAAGCACCCAACATCTTACACACACACACACACACACACACACACACACACACACACACACAC
>LOJH01014894.1:2884-13828 GCA_001685095.1 Ellobius talpinus
ATCTCTGAGTTCAAGGCCAGCCTGGTCTACAGAGCAAGTTCCAGGACAGCCAGAATTACACCAAAAACACTTTGCAAGACTGAAGAAATGGCTCAGCAGTCAAGAGCACTGTCTGCTCTTCCAGTGCACCTGGGTTCAATTCCCAGCACATACACGGCAGCTCACAACTGTCTGTAATTCAAGTTCCCATGGATCCGACACCTTTGTACAGATATACAAACAGGCAAAACACCATTGCCCATAAATAACAGATTTAAAAGAACACATATTGTGTGTGTGTGCAATTAAAAGAATGATAAACAAATTACAGAATTATATTGATGATTAACTTTAAATGTTTTGATGATAGTAGTATCCTCAATGTTATGATTTATTCAGTCAAGACATTAATGATGAGGAAGATGTGAGGATGCTTGGAGCAGATACTGAGTAGCCTGGGGAGCCTGGAGAGGGTGGTGGTTAAAGCATATTGTGATAATTATTAAGAGAAACACTAGATCTTTAAAGCACACAGAGAAACAATTTTTCAGAGACAACTGGTAGAATGAAAAACAGGAAATGCCATAAAATCAAACAGTAGACATAGGCCCCAATTTATAAGAACCAAAGCAAGGCGCCATTGCCATTTTTAGCTTCTGCCTGTAGGAAAAGTGATCTGGAGACGATGCATGCGCTCGTGCCCGTGGTGGGAAATTTCGAGTCATGTTCTGCTGCAAATAGATTCATTTTCTTTTCTTCACTGTTACGAACGCATTAGATTAAGAAAATTAGATTAAGAAAACACAGCCTTGGAGTTTTACCAACTTCATCGTTAGCTAATCAGAGTTCATAGAGGCTTCAAAGATCCCATCCGCTAACTCCCTCAGCAGATGAAATTCCCGTCTCATGTGAAAAGGGCCTGAACTTCTGAGCTGCCTTTCAAGCCCTTCCAGACCTCAAACTTCCGAGGGGTTTTAACGCTATACTAAGTATGCGCCTCTTAACTCATAGGCTGAATTTCCTTTTGGATTGCTTTCAAAGACTGGAAATGCCTGTGTCAGGAAATACCTTCACTTTCCATCTAGGAGCCCCCACCCCCACCCTGTTTCTCGGTTCTTCTGACCTCCAAGATGGGGTTTACGTTTTTAAGTACAGTTGGGGATCACAGTTTCCCTCAGCCATGACCAGTCAGCCTGCAGGCTAGGAGAGGAGGAGGGAAGAGCTGAAGGCTGGCCTTCTGTCCCCAAGCTGAGTTACTGCCATGTTCCAGTTAGCCAGCCGCTCATAATCCACGACAGAATGGTCCCAAGAATAACCAAATGCTATGTGCCTTCGGTGTAGGTGGATCTCACTGTAAGCACTAACAAATTTACTTCTAATTACATTCTTCCTTCTTTGTAAGTACCATTTGCACTTTGGGTCAAAAGGACAATATGTGAAAGTTGTGAAGATTTGCTGTTTATATATTCTCATTCCCACTTAACTACAGTTAAAAATATAAGTCGTCCAGGGTAAGTCATCACTATTGCAATATTTATTATACCCTCCCTCCCAGTCCTGGGGCCCTCCTTTCCCCAACTGTGCACGGGAGCTGTTTCCGAGGGCTCTGATTCACAGTGACTACAGCTATCTGCAGCTTGAACGCGGACTTGCCCTCGCTGCTTTGAGCAGAAGGAGTGATCTACCCGACTTTCTGTAGCAGTGAGCATTTACAGCCTGCAGTAATGATCAAAAGCCTAGACTGATTTTATCTTTGTGTCCTGTTAAGGAACGAGGATGTAATTTTTTCTTCCTGCACAGTGGTATCAAAAGCCTACATTTAACTCCTTCCCCCTTCTCCTCACTACAGAAACAAGTTGCAACCACATGTCCATATAAAGAGCATCTCAGGTTCACACGTGGACAAGACCCATTTTGTCGCTTCTGACACATTCCGGCTCCAACCCTCCCTGAAATCAGTGGAGTCTGAAGAGAAGCTAGTCCTAAACAGTGAATCTTAGAATTTATTTTTTCAACTGATACTTCCAGTTCTGGATTCAGTGACATTTGCCCAAAGGGAAACACCGGTCCCATGGACTGCACTGTGCAGCCATTGTCTGAACTGTCACAGGAATAGCGCGTAAAGCTGTTTGCATAGCGTGCTAACTCTATCAGGGTCAGTTCCAGTCTGTGGCCGCTAAAAATGAAAACCATGCCCCAACCGGGACAAGAGCAGGGTCAACAGCTGGCAAAGGATATGGCAATCATTTATATAAATATGCTTTCTCAAGCCCACAAAAACAAAAAACCCCAACCCAACAGCTGGGAAGGGTTGGAAGTAGCCCCGAGGCTGCTTAGTCCCCTTCCAGATGGGGAGGTTAGACTGGGGCTAGCCAGGCTGCTCCACATAGACTTCCGATTCGCATTAGAAATGAAAAGAGGAGAGGAAAGGGAAGAGGAAGAAAGGCTACAAGCATGACTGCTCTGTTTTTCACCTAACTTAATCAAATAAGCGGAGACTTTCCGAGACGGAAGGCTTGCATTTATCGGTATTCACGCTCTGTTTTTTCTGTTTATCATAGCGTCTGATACACTCCTTAACTGCTTAAACAGAAAGCATATATGCTGTAAAGTATAGTTTATATATAATGTCATGGTTATTTGTAGACAGATTGAAGAACCAATCTCAGATTTATGTCCTGTTTACATCTTCCAAACACTTATGTAGAACATTCAATGCTAGAGAAGATAATAATTGCGGTGCTGGCTCACTCCCAGAATTTTATCCAAGGGATAAGGTTCATTTTTGTAATTTGATTTGCTTTTTAATGCATCGTTATAGTACATCTAATATATCCAGCAGAATAACGAGGGCCACTTTCCTGAGTTCACCTTAAGGTTGCACACCACACGGCCAAGTATTATCTTTGTAACCTGTTGATGCTGAGTGGCAAAGGTAGAGCGCCCCTGGCTCCCTGACTCTTCCAGAGCGGCACTGTGAAGTAAAAGGCACCGCGGTGTTCTGAAAAGTTACCATTCTAGAAAAGCAGCCTCTTCCTCACAGTGGAGAGCTGTGCGGAAGCCAAGTGGGGCAGCAGGGAGCACTTTCCTCCTCCTTGGCCTTTTTTTGCTTAAGGGAAAGCTTCCATAATGAGAGCATTTGTAGGTGTAGGATGAGCTCAGAATCCATAAGGAGACGTTACACGGGGTCTTATGACAAAATTGAGGCATGGTCTTAGAGACTGCTAGTCTGATGCAGGAGTTAAATAAGGAATTGTCCTTCTGCCTGAAACAGACATTGCAGCTTTACCCACAGCTGTCAAAACCAAAAAGAGCTATGATGATCCAGTCAGAGATCACCCCCATCCCACCTTCACCCCCACTTGCATCCAGAGTAGTGAAGATGGGATAGGTAATTAATAAGTGTAATTGGAGGAGAAATGGACTAAATCAGATATGCATTGGCCCATTGATAGGCTGAGGGAATGGTGTCAACCTAGACCATACAAACCCTGTGGTCCTGGATTGACAGTCTACACTCTGCTTCCTGGCTGACTCAGGTTTACTGCACAGTTGTATCTAGTTTTCATTTTACTTTGTTCTTCTTCCCTTTTTGTATCAAATCAAGTATTGTTCAAGCGCCAGTATTTTAGTAGAAATCCTGATGGCTTCTAGATAGCAGTTTGCTCAGGCACCTTCACGGGTAAGTTCTAGATTAGTGTGCTAGGCTTTGGTTGGAGAATCCATCTTATAATTGATCTGATCTTGGGCTTTAACCTTCTGTAGACAAAAGATAGGTAGCCATTACTGATGTTTGTAGCTGCTAACTCTGGTCAGTAAGAATGCCCGGCAATGGTTGGTGTGACTCAAGTACAAGGCTTTTAAATCATTTGCTCATCTAAGTAATGTCCTCTGGTGTTACACTCATCATGTGCTGGTCCCCTCTGCAGACTCCTGTCACCTCGGTTTGCACAGGAGGTCTGCTGTTTTCCAGGAGTGTGAGGGTGGACCAAGGTGGTCCCCGGTAACATTTTTTCCTGGGCTTTCCTGTCAGCAGGCCGTCTCTCTGAGTTTCTATGCCTTTACTTCTGTTGACCTATTTGGCTTTAAAATTGTTGAGTTTGCCGCAAGCTCTTCGTCACGAGTCTACATGCTTTGAGTGTGAAAACAGGGCTGGTTCGGGGAGATGCTTAGAACTTGAGAATGGTTCATCCCTGGCCTTGTGTCTGAATTTTCAGAGCTTCTGGTCAGAGTTTACATCATTAGGAATTTGAAAGGCACATGCTTTTAAGATGGTGAAGCCTAGCACTCCCTGATGCTTCCCTAAGGACTGATTGATGCCTTTATACAAACCTATACACCCCACAACCTTTTATGTAGCTCTATCTGACTACCAGAAATAGTCTAACTGAAGCAAGCATGTACTCTGTTTTGTAATCCATAGTGAAGAATATCTTCAAAACAGTCTGTCCTGGTGGTGGCGCTCACCTTTAATCCCAGTACTCGGGAGGCAGAAGCAGGCCTCTGTGAATTCAAGGCCAGCCTGGTCTAGAAGAGCTAGCTCCAGGACAACCAGGACTGTTAGACAGAGAAACCCTGTCTCGAAAAGCAACAACAAAACAAACAAACAAACAAACAAAAACGCCTGTCCTTCCTCCACTTAAAGTAGTCCTCACCTTCCTTGCTTTCCTAACTTTCTCCTTCCTAAGGTCCACATATGCTCGGATAGGCTGAGCACACACTCCCTTCCCTGCTTCTACTTCTCCCTCTTTTTACAGATTTCCATGCACCATATACAGACACGAAATGCAGATATTGGGATCTGTTCTGTGTATAGGTTGAGCATGCGGCCCATCTGCTGTGTGCTTTCCTTCCCACACTGCCCAGCTCTAGCTGCATCCCTGGCAGACATTGGACACACAGGGAAGACCCCAGCATGTGGCGTGACATTAATGACAGCGGGCCCCAATTCTAACTGCAGCTTCCCTCTGGTTTAACAGTCCCTCTTAGCTATCATGGCCAAACCAGGGCTGCGATTGATGCGAGTCTTTAAGTGTATGTGATTCATTGCAATTATCCACTCAGATTTTTTACCTTCTAATTTATGGCCTGACTGCACCTCGTCAAAGGTCTTAGGTCTGGGATAATTATCACTATGATGAACAAGTCAAAGGGAATAGTTTTGGTGTAGACAGATGTTAATTTTCCACAGTGAACTCAGAGGCAATGGCTTCCTCCTGCTATAGTTCTCTCCAGCAGCAGTGGTGGCTCGGTTTCCCCAGGACCCTGCAGTCCTTGTGTGTTCATGCCGGTTACGTGCTCAGCATTAGATCCTATCTCCAGCTCCTTTCAGAAGCCCTGGAAAGTCGGTTTGCTTAAACCTACCTGAGAATGCCCTTTCAGACATCCACAGTCCTGGAGGGCACTGGGGGTATGGCCTCCTGACCTTACAGGTTAGAGGTCCCTTGCCTTTTGATCTTTCTTGGTTCCTTAGTTTTTACCTACTTCCTCCTCAACATTCAAGCCTTGTTATATAAGGAAATTGGAAACACCATTTTGGATGAGATAAGTTAGCTTGCCTCCCAGAATAATGCAAGAAGATGTGTTTAAATAGAAACACACTTAGCCTAAAAAATGAACAAAACTGACTTCAGCTTCCTCGTGAGCCAGTTTGAAACCGAGCTCTCTCAGTCTCATCTTTACTTTAAAAAAGCAAGCAAGAAAAAAGCAAATAACCCTGAGACCCTGAGATCAGGCTGTTGACTTAGGGATAATAGTTTTCTGTCGGTTCCAGCGTGACCTCCCCAGGATATCAGAGGAAGTCAGTGCCCAAGGAAATAAAAGATATCCTCATAAACTGAACAGCTTGTTCTGTCTTTATTTCCTCAGCAGCCCAAATAATACACTGTTCGTAACAGTAATGACTAAGATCATGTGGCGCTCAGTGTGGGTGAAACATCATCACATTCGTGATCTCGTAGACATGGTAACGCAGTGAGAGATTTTTGTCTTCATTTCGTAATGCTGAGCCTGAGTTTCACACAAGTTCTGGGCTTGGCAAGACTGTGTGGTAAATTGGTAGCAAAGCTGGTGAAGAATGCTGGCCTCCTACATCTTGGTCCTTGTTGGAGGGGCTGTAGTTAGACTAGAGCAGATTCTTTTTGATTCCCGGAACCGTCATGCCTGGCCCTGTCCAGCTAGACTGGCCACCGGGTGAGACTCTGTCTCCTCAGCACTGGGGTTACAAGTGGGTGCCACTATGCCCACCTGTTTTTACCTGGATTCTGGGGCCAGAACTTGGGTGTTTGTGCTCGCCAAGCCGGTGCTTTACCAAATGACGTATTTCCCATGCCTTCTTCTGATTCTTAACCTAGTGAAGTTATCGTCAGTTCAGCTGGCTGGCCTTGCATTACCACCATCTGCTGCGCTGCTGTTCTGTGTCACTGGTGATGAGGACCACACCCAGCACCTCATGCATTTAGGCAAGTTCTCTGCCTTTGAGCTACAGCACCCCTGGTTGTTGGTTGCTCTGTTGCCATCTTACTGTTACACTGCTTTTATTTCAGAAGTTACTTGCTGTTTGTTTCTCTGCCATATACACACAGCTCATTACTCCAGCTTAATAATGACGTATAGACACTTCAAATAGAAGTGGGAAAGGCATAGTTGTGCATACCTGCAGTCTTTTTAAAATTTATTTATCTTTAGTTTATGTGCATTGGTGTTTTGCTAGCATGTATATCTGTGTGAGAGTGTCAGATCTTGGAGTTACAGACAGTTGTTAGCTGCCTTGAGGGTGCTGGGAATTGAACCCAAGTCTTCTGGTAGAGCAGTCTTAACTCTTAACCACTGATCCAGCCCCCTTAGCACTTTCTTCAGAGGCAGAAGAAAAATACTTTTGAACCCACTGCCAGTCTGGGCTACAGGATGAAACCTCTTTAAGAAGAAAAGGAAAAACAAAATAAACCGCTACAATGCTGGGAGCAGGGGCGTTGGTTAATTGGTTTAGAGCTTTCCTACATTGGGAAAGCCTTGGATTTAACCTCCAGCACAACATAAAACTAGGTGAGAGTGGGGGTGTGGGGGTGCACACCTTTATTCCTAGCAGTGGGGAGGCAGAAGCAGGTGGATCTCTGTGAGTTCAAGGACAGCCAGGGCTACATGAGAGATTGTGTCTTAAAAAAAGAAGCAAATAACAACAAAACAAAACTAGGCATTTTGACACCCTGTAATCCCACTATAGGTCATCCTTCACTGCATAGCAAATTGATACCAACCTGGGTTATATGGGGCTCTGTTTCAAGAACATAGAGCCCTCATATAGGGTTGTGAGACACTTTGAGAACTCTGAGTCATTTTTAGCAGAATATATACTTAAAATTCTTACTCATAACTTTTTATCCACCTAGCAGACTGAGCAAAAGAAGACAAATAACTTTTTAAATTACATATCATTACTTAATTGTCTTTATTTCTGGTAAAATTATAGGCTCTTCTTTTAAAAACTTTTTAATGTATAAATACGTACATTTAAATCTATGACAGAAATCAATGGCAGCAGTAAATTGTTCATTGCAAGTGTCTAGCACTGACAGAGTCAGTCTCAGGAATAAGTCAGTGTCCGCTCAGTGTTAATCACCTGCTTTCAGACTTACAAGCCCACCGAAATGTGTGTGTGTTCTGAACTTCTTTTGGCTGCCAGTGGAATAAGTGGGTAGGTGACCAGTGTAATGTGGAAACCATCATTTGTTCCTGCAGAGGATCCAAGAGGAATTCCTCAAGCTGAGAACATGAGCTGTGCGTAACATGTTTAAACTGCTAAATATCCAAACTTTAAGTCTCATCCATCTATTCCGTGTCGGCCTACGCCCTCCTCCTGCTTGGGATGCATTTCATAGAGAGGGCGGGTAGGTACTTCTGTTCAACTGAAATCCATAGAAATGAGCCATTTTGTGCTCCTCCGCAGGGGAGGGAGGGGATAGGCCACGGAAACGAAGGTCTCTGTGTGTTTCGTGTGCAGGCGCGCTGCTGTGCAAAGCCAGGCTGTCTCGGGGTGAGCACTGTGTGTTCCTGAGCCAGTGATTTTACCCCATTCTACAGAAGCTTAGAATATGGGGAATGTTGACCCGGCCTAAAATGAGCAATAAGGTCGGGTCAGGATTTGATCCTAGATCTGTCTCCATACCCAGTACCCTTCCTCGCCTGCCCTGAAGCAGTTACTCAAAGTATTTACTAGAATTCTCAATAGTTTTCTTTGCTCACGTTTTCCTTCCTATTTAAAAAGTTGACTTCATGATTTCCTTGTTTGCCTCAAACAGAAAATGCCTAGATTAGCATACAATCCTTTTGGGCCCCAAATCTTGTTTGCCCTCTGTTTGGACCAAATTAGCTTTTACAGGTGCTGCCTGAGAACACTGCTGTTATAAAGAGGAGCTGAGAGCCAGGCTGACTCTGGGCTAACCAGACACCAAAGCACATCCTACTGCCCTTGTTGTCTGTAGCTTTTGGAGAGAAATAATGCAGCCCAGCAGCGGTAGCAGGGGTAGACCAGTAGCTCCTCTGTGGTGAAGGGTGCCTTGTTGTGTCTATAACGTTACAGTTTGGGAAAATCAAGGGATTGAATGTTCCCTGGACAGGATCAGCATGGGTGGCCTCGTGGTGCTGGGAATTTGGTAGTACACTCTGTGATTGTGGAGCTCCCTAATGCCTGTGCCTGCTGTCAACGCGCTCTCCAAAAACAAAACTCATTTTTTGGGCAGCTCTTAGAAAGAATGTTTTTCACAATTTCGCCATGACTCCCCCCCCTTTTTCCCCTTCCTCCATCCCTTCCCTCCCGTCTCTTCTTTCCCTGCTTACCCTTCTTACTTTCTCCTCCCCTCTCCTTCATGTTTTTTTAAGGACCTACATGCTTCTGTCTGTCCCACATTCCTTTCATCTGAAGATTTAAATACATATTTCACCCATGGGATCCTTCTCCTTTAAAAACTGCTAATTATCCTGCATTCATAGCCTGGCTTTAGTACATAGAAGCAGTCAGTACATGGGTAGGCTGAATCTGTCACCGAGAACGAATATGCAGTTTGGGGCAGGTATTTTGGAGTATAAACACTAAGGACGAATGTCAGTCCCATCAGAACGTCTGCAGCCGGACTTCACAGTACATGCATTCCTTCAGCTGGGCATGGGGGCAAGAAGGCCCAACAAGCTTGTGAAGAGCTTAGCATTTCCACGTTCCTAGGAAATCTGGGTAAGAAGCAAGGGAAACTTCAGACTTGGTGGGGAAGTGGTGATTTTAAACACTTAGAAAGGTGTTTTGCAGTTTCCAGGAACTCTGGCTTCGTCTGTGCCCACTGCTCCTCTTTTTTGTGATTGTTGGTTTGGTTTGGTTTTGATTTTTCAAATAAGGTTTCTTTGTGTAGCCTTGGTTCTCCTGGAACTCTGTAGACCAGGCTAGCCTGGAGATCAGAGCTCTGCTTGTCTCTTCCTCCTGGTTGCTAGGATTAAATTTCTGTACAACCACCATCTCTCACAAATGGTTCTTGCTTCCCAGCCAGAACACTTAACCTTGTCCCTAGTCCCAAAGGTAAAGTCAGTATCCTGGAGAAGCCCCCCATCTTTGCTCTCCATAGGGTGTATCGGTGACGAGCCATGGCCGCAAGAGCTCTAATGAGGCAGAGGCCAAAGCGCAGGGAATGGAACCAGGAGACCATTCAGAGTTGGGGTTCAGTCCATGCAGCCACGTCTGGCCCCTTCTTCCACAGCTGGGCTTTTGGCAGCCTGTCCAATGCTGTTCAGCATGGCGACCCAAGCAGCCTGTGATTTACTAACTGTTTTACAAACACTTCCTCACCCTGGGAGGTTTGATGTATTCCTAGCTCGCCTCAGCTCAACTGAGCCACTGAGCCAAACCTGCCTTTGTTTACAACTGTAACGGAAATTTTCACAGAGGGGGAAGAGCCCTCCCCGCTCTCCCAGTGTTTTATTTTTAAGTCAACACTTTGCTCAAGTTTATTTGCACTAAACCATGTTCTCCTACAAGGTATCTCTCCATATTCAAATGGGAATTGCTGTCGCCCTATAAATAGAAGGAAGGTCATGTGAACGGCGCAGAGGACTCTAGCTCGCCCATCTTACGGGGCCTTTACATTTAGTGCACTGTTTTTCGAAAAATATTCCTTGTTTGGATTTGTCCTTTTTTTTCCCACACATATTAGACATTATGTGAAAAACTTGAATTTGAGAAACATGGAGTGGAATCTTTCAAAACTAAAATACCCATGTTAAAAATAACAAG
Source organism: Ellobius talpinus (assembly GCA_001685095.1). Taxonomy (NCBI): domain Eukaryota; kingdom Metazoa; phylum Chordata; class Mammalia; order Rodentia; family Cricetidae; genus Ellobius; species Ellobius talpinus. The sequence goes on from LOJH01014894.1 coordinate 13,137, forward strand.
ATTCGTTGCTGTGAGTTTCTTAAAAGCAGGATTTATGGCCCGTTCTTTAAATATTTCTAGAATATAATTGCCTTTGAAAACGCAGTGACATGTTTCCTCCCTTCAGGTCTAATTCCCATCACATCACCTAGTCTTTTCATCAGCTGAGAATGAAAACTGCCTTGGAAACTCATAAATCTTTAGTCAGATTTGAAAAATAAGTCAGGATGATGGAGAGCACTGGGAATGCTGGTTCTGTCTGAAATCAAGGCCCACACCAAGAAGGACACGACAGGCACTGTGCCGTGGACCGCTGTCCGTCAGTCACCTCAGGCCAGATCAAAAAGCAACACACATGCCTGCCCGGCTTTCCCTTCCACTTGCACGTCTAGGAAGTGCAGAGGAAGTGTGACTTTTCTCCTTTCACAGAGGGGGGCAAGCAAAGAACAAACAGCAAAGCAATAGGTGTGGCAGGTGTCTTTCCTGCCTTCCAAGGCCTGAGCAGAGAGCATTGCCTCAGCGCTGCAGCCAGGATTAATCCTTCCTGATTAATAAAAAGAATAATGTGTTTTAGGAAGGAAAATTTGTTTTATTTCAACAAATCCAGCTGGTCTTCCTGGTGGGCCCCCCACATAGTCATCTGCCTTCCAACTGTCTGTTGGGGGGGAGAGAGAGAGAGAGAGAGAGAGAGAGAGAGAGAGAGAGAGAGAGAG
>LOJH01014894.1:13899-29490 GCA_001685095.1 Ellobius talpinus
GAGAGAGAGAGAGAGAGAGAGAGAGAGCAAGAGCGAGAGCGCATGAGGGACATGGTAGAAAACACCATAGGTGATCCTGTGTGACACCCAGGAACTGCTGTGGACTTGCAGTGGCCACAATAGTCTCCCCAGCCAGAGTGTCACTGACCTTGACATACAAGGAACAAATTGCTTGTAGTGATTACTCCCACATACCGTGTGGCCTGCCCTGCCTTTCGGAGGCTTCTTTCCTGTCCGTAAGCAAGTGTGTCCCACTCTGCCTGGCATTAAATGGGAAATGGACAGTTGCAGTGGCTCTGAGCACTGCTCTCTCAGGCCAGGGGCTGAAAGGTGCCACTGTCCCTGTGCCTTCAGGGTATGCTCTGATTGGGTCTGCTTTCTCCTTTCCCCCAAAGCTCTTAGCAGTCCCTACTCAGCAAACCAGCAAATCAAAATCAAAATTCTCCCCCCCCAATAGTCAGTGGAGATGGGCAACTAGTACAATCCTAACTTTAGCTCTCATCTACCTGGTAGGATTTTTACCTTTTCCTGGAGGAGCATCTGTGTGCTCTTTCTAGCTCTCCTAATTTTGGGCCGTTACTCAATGTCCATGGACTAAGTGACTAAACAGGTGAATGTCACGCCATCTTGGCCCAACCCCAATAATTACGAGAAAATCACTGCTTCTAAAACAGGACCCCAGACTGATTTTTAACCAAAAGTCAGACTATTAAAGCTCAGTCTGTTCCATCAGTTGAACTGTGACACATGAGCTGTGGGTGGATTTACACTTACTTGCTTCAAAAACAAAACTGCAGTGAGCATCCTCGGACCGATTTCCTTGTGTGCTGGCTTCTTCTTTTGCACTGGTTAGTGTCTTAGCAGACATATGGGTGAGCAGGCAGCTCAGTGGTTAAAAACAATGATTGCTCGTCCAGAGGATCCGGGTTCAATTTTCAGCACCCACGTGGCAGCTAACTGTCTGTAACTCAAGTTTCAGGGGATCCAATGCCCTCTTCTGGCCTCCACCGGCAGCTGGCATGCATGTGGTGCACAGACACACATGCAGGCAAAACACCCTTACACATAAACTTAATAAATAAAATGATTTAACAACTAGTTAAAAGAAATTATTGACTTTAACTTTCTTCTTTTGGAAGGGGTGTTTCTGAGACAGGGTTTCTCTGTAGACCAGGCTAACCTTGAACTCAGAGATCCACCTGCCTCTGCCTCCCAAGTGCTGGGACTAAAGACACGCATCACCACTGCCTGAAGGCTTGAATGTACTTTTAAAATACTAATTTAGCATAGGAGGTTTCGTGGCCTTTCCTGGGGCTGATGGCTTCCGTCTACATCCCCATGCCTGGTGTTCCATGTATTAGACCAGTGGTTCTCAACCCATGGCTACTTTTCCTTCTACTCCATGTTTTCTAAAGCTGGGATCATTCAGGGATGAGACTTTTCCTTCTGTGTTCTGCTGTGGCCTCGCTGATTCTCTTGACTCACCCTGATGTTGTATCCAGAGTTTCATCTTCTGACATTAGGAATGAATAATAGTGACTCACCCAATGAATGATGGTGAATGTCACCAGAGAGCCCAGGGTTTCCTTCTGTTCTGGACTCTTCATTGCTTTGCTTGAATCTGCTCAGCTTCAACTGAGGAAGAAGAGAACAGTACGCAGCAGCCTAAATGCAAGAGTCAGATGGTTTGGTTTTTATGTTCTGTTTTAGTGTGTATGTGCGCATGTGTGTGTGTGCGCGCGCGCAGGTTTAGGCACACTCGGAGCTCAGAAGAGTCAGGTTCTCTTCCTCCACGGTAAAATTCAGGAATTGAACTTAGATTATCAGGGACCATGCCCTTCGACCCCTGAGCCATCTCAAGATAGCCCTTCCGAGGCTCGTTGGCCCATGTTCCTGTGGGGAAAGCATATATCATGTTGTTGGTGTTCCCCAGAGCAAGCACATTTTGTTCCCAAAGAGATTACACAGAAAAAGCGCACATAGCTCTCTTTTCCTATTTAAAATGTAGCTGTTGCTGAAGCAGCAACCTCATGAGTTCCTCAGTGCTCGCTGCAGACCTGTGGCACACACCTGACGGATGTGCTGGAAGAGTGGTGTCATTGCCAAGGGCAGAGTGCTAAAGGAAAGAAAGACATGGGAGAGAAAACCCACGCAGCAGCTCTTGTATACCCTAGGTCTTCTGGATGTTTAATGTACATTTTCAACAAGGGACACCCCAAGTAATACCTCATCTTCAAGGCCGCTGCAGTGCTAAACATGCGGGCTCGTGTTCCCTCCCTTGGAAGCCAGCAGCTGTTCTCAGCTTGCCGACCCTGTATAAACATCCCCTGTGCAGCATCATGACTCTAGAGTGCTTGAGTGAGAGCCTATAAGCTGTTTGGGGAAGAAGAAGGAGGAGGAAAAAAACAGTTTTTTAAAACAGCAACAACAAAAGGCCACCCTGAAACAGCAGCTAGTGCAGAAAAAGAAAGTTCCATTTTGATAAGCATGTTTTCCTGCCTCCTCAGAGTGTGCCATGGGGTCCAGATGGCCCTGGGCTCCAATTTTAAAAGGTTTGGAGATGACCTTGTCTCCTTGGTGAAAACCATGTGATTGTCTCAGCTACAGTGATTATTTAATAGAATGAAATTATCTGAATAATTATTTTATTTGACTACTTGTCTGTGTTCTCTAGTCACAGAGGCCAGAATGTCAAAGATCAAGTAGGTTGGGGAAATAGGAAAATTCTCATTATAAAGGCAAAGGGTGGAAAGAAAGGATGAAATATTTGGAATTTCATTGCAGTGGTTTCTATTTATCTGAAATGTCAAGGGCAGTGTAAAATGTATTTTTAAAATGTGTTGCTGTATGGTTTGTGCCCATTCTTGGCGTGGCTAGGGCTCTACAGAGGCCATTGTTCTTTGAGGAGTATGAGGGGGTGTCTTTGTCCAAAGTGACAAAAAGAGGACTTGGATACTGGGCTCCTTTGTTCCTGTGCGGTGCTGTAAAATTTGGTTTGAAATTAGGACCTCAGGGAAGGGCCTTCAATAGAAAGCTTTCATTTCCTGCCAGCATTTTAATCACTGTGGGGTTTAAAGTAGATGGCCAGCCAGCATAATGGCCCTATGTTTAATAGAACAGCTTGTATTTTGAAGGCCACTGAAGGGGTCTGTCATCCGCCCAATATTCATCTTCTGTTTCCTGTCCATTTACGAAGATCGCCCACCCTTTTAGGTGGCTTCCTTGCACCATTTTGCAATGAAACTACTGCTGTTCCTCCCTAAGGAGGCTGAAAGGGATGCGGCCTTCTGCCGGTGCGGGACAGGTCCTAATGAGACCCAGGCTTGGGAGCCGGCCCCACCAGTTTCAAGAAGAAAGTGTCAGATTTTGCTTAAGTATTCAATAATAGAAAGGCTAAAATGTATCCATATGTTATCAGAAATATCATTGACTCAGGTGTCAAATCACTGTGGTGGTGGTAGTGGTGGAAGGTAATGTTCTGTCAAGCAGAGGATGCGCTGTCCCAGGAGGTAAGGGTACCTGTTTTTCAAGGGCCTGTGCAGCGTTTCTCTTGTGGTGTCTTGACTCTGAAGGCTCCCTCAGGGAGCCATTTAGAAAGCCACCATTACAGTTTATTAAATTATATTCAAAACTTCTAGCAGAGTGAATGCCGGGGACAAGTTTTGAAAGAAAAAGCCAGCATTAAAACGTGCTCATTATAAATATGTGTAGTATCTTGGACCTATAGCCCCTGCTACTGGAGAGGGGAAGGTAGAAGCATCACAAGTTCAAAGCTAGCCTAAGCCACAAAAGTAAAAAAGAGAGCAAAATGGTTCAGTGGGTAAGGGCATATGCCACCAAGCCTGGTGACCTCAGTTTGATCCCTAGAACTCGTGCAGATCGTCCTCTGACCTCCACAGGCACTCTGCCTTGGTGTGCATACATTGGTACATGCATACATACATACATATATACACACAGTGTAATAGGAAAGGGGGAAAGAATTGAATTTCTTCATGCCTAGTAGCCAAGAGTCAGATAGTGTCACCATAAGCCTCAGCGCCACTAAATCAGCATGTTGAGCACCAGTCACCACCCTTCTCCATGACCGGGGTCCACTGTTATAGAGGATCCTAAGGTGTTTCTCTAGCTGAGTAATTGCATACCGAATGCCTGGAGCCAAAGGACCTTCTCCACTCCCAACACTGTCTCTCAGCCGAGGGTGCTGAGGGAAATGGAGAAGCCCCTTTCGCAGGTTTTCCTTCTTTGCTGGTAAGGATAGGTTCATCTTGGGGAGATGAAGGGGTATGTAGCCCTTAGTCCTCAGAACAAAAAGGGTTTTCTCACTGTCTCTCCATCTCCTACCTGCTTTCAGACCTCCTCACTCTGACGGAGGATGAGGAAGTCTGCCGAGGAGACCTCATGTCTCTGAGACAAGGCAGTGAGTGACTCTAACATCCCCTCGGCTCCCTTGCTTTCTCTTTTCTGTAATCAGAAAGCCACTGCCTGCATTCGCCAGGAAGTGATCCAGCTGGTCACAAAGGGTCATCTTCCCACTCACTGTATCTGTGATTGAAGGCTATTAAAATAGAGTTTTAGTGAAAGACGAGATGGCTGCACAAACATAGGACCTGATTCCAGTTCCCCAGCACCCATGGGCAAAGCTTGTCGTGGTCACGCGGCCCTCCAACCCCAGCCACCAGCCTTGCCGTATCTGGCCAGCTCCCGCTGCAGTGACAGACTGTAGGGAATAAGGCAGAGAGCAATCAGTGTCTCCCTCTGCCCGTATGTGTGCTGCATGCGTGTGTGCAGCCACATACACAACTCATGGTAAGTATACTTGTTAGAGGTACATGTATGTATACATTCTTAAGGTGTCACAGAGCTCGCCCAGTCATAAGGTACTTTCCTAATTGTAAGCATGAGAACCTGTGCTTAATCCCCTGAACCCATATTTAAAAAGCCGAGTGTTGTATTAATCCCGGCACGAGGAAACAGAAAAAGACAGGTCTCTGGGCCTCGCTAGCCAGCCAGCTTAGCCTACTCAGTGAGTTCCCCGACCAGTGAAAGATCTTGCCCCAAACACAGAAACAAAACAGCTGGACTGCTGAACCCCTGAGGAGCAATATACAGGGTTGTCATCTGCCCTGTTCACACACAGATGGGCACGCATGCACACACAAAGCAGTCTATTTTATAAAGAAGCTAAAATATGGTTTTCAGTATTGGGAGCCTGGTCTGCTGCTGGGACGGTAACTCTCCTCTGTTCCCTTTGACTTCATTCCTTTATCTCCAGCTTTGGTGTCTTGCTGTCCAATTTGACCCTTTTGCGCTGACCTCCCTCCCTCGGATGAGTAGCTTCTGGAGAGCTGATGTGAAGTGAGTGTTGCTCCCAGTAAGAGCAGCGGGCCTAGTAGAGTGCTGCACAGGAGCAGAGGTGCCTGCGGAGGGCAGGCTGGCTCTCCTGAGGTCAGCCTGCAGAAGTGCCTTGGTCTGCTAGGAATCTGCAGCATTAGACCATGGATGCTCTCTCTGTGTCCAGGCCTTTTCTCCCCCAGGGAACTGTAATTGTATTCACAGCAGTCTGTTCCCACACACAACACTCTGACACAACTCCTCAACAGTTCCTGTCAGGTTCAGAGTGTGTTGCTGGGTTAAATGTCCGGGCATAGGTTTAGAGAGAAAGCTGCCCACCAGAGCAGGGCCTTAGCATGAGGAGTGCTGCCAAAGGCTGGACTATAATCCGTTTCATTCACTGTTACAGTTCTCTGTGTGGGTGTTTCCACAATGTGGGAAACTCACTTCATTGAGGAGTCCGAATATTTGGTAGGGACAGGAAGACTGCAAGCACTCTCTGAGGCCACAAGAGGAACAAAGCAGCTAATGTTAGAAAGAACTGGAATGCTCTTGTTTTCCGCCATTTGTAGAACTCAATAGGAATATTCTAGACGTGACAGATTTCTATCCTCAGCTTGCTCCTTAAAGATTACACATGGTCACCTGCGAAGATATCTGCTGTATTGGAAAGGCACTCTGGCACTCAGCGAGTTCTAAAGTAAGATGGCATATCAATGAAACCAACACTGTCTGTAGAAAAGGAAGTTCTTGGTCTTGAAAAACTACCTGGAGCCTGACTATGTTAGTGAGAGCAAGGCTGTGGAGTAGGAAGATGAGCTCGTGTGTGTTAGTGAGAGCAAGGCTGTGGAGTAGGAAGATGAGCTTGTGTGTGTTAGCGACACCAAGGCTGTGGAGTAGGAAGATGAGCTTGTGTGTGTTAGTGACAGCAAGGCTGTGGAGTAGGAAGGTGAGCTGGTGTGTGTTAGTGACACCAAGGCTGTGGAGTAGGAAGATGAGCTCATGTGTGTTAGTGAGAGCAAGGCTGTGGAATAGGAAGATGAGCTCGTGTGTGTTAGCGACACCAAGGCTGCAGAGTAAGCAGATGAGCTTGTGTTAGCGAGAGCAAGGCTCTGGAGTCGGCAGATGAGCTTGTGGGAGGCTGCTGATACTGTCCTACTGTGAAGCAGTGAGACCGTGCCAGCCTTGCCTGCAGTTCTTAGTGCATTATCTCAGTCCACCTCTGCGCCTCTTGTAAACCATGGTGGGAAATGCATCAGCTTTGTGGATGCCCCTTCCCTAGCCAGTAACATCTGGCTCATTTGGTTTCTGTTGGTGCCCTCCATGAAGTTTGCCTGTCTGTGTTCTTCACATCCTTCACCAGCCTTCACCCATGGAAGCTACCAGCTTTATTATGTTCATACAGTGCTCTTATAGCTCAGAACCGAATTCCTACTCAACAGGAACTTCTTTGAGGAGGGACCCAGGTCACAGCCCTTCTGTTTTCCTCAGACACCAGCTCACTAGTTATCACGTGAGTGCTAACTTCCTTCCTTGGCAGACTTTTCCATGTGGTAAAGTGGAGCATGAAGGAAAGTTTGTCATCCGTTTAATCTGTAGGAAATTTAATGCAGACTCATGCCGTAACCGTCCTCCCTCGTGTTCCTGATGGGATTGACTCTCTTTGTTGTTGTTTTTATTTTTGTTTATTTGGGATAGGGTTTCACTCTGTTATCCCCAAAGTGGCTCAAACTCACGTGGCCCAAGGTGCTCTGAAACTCGTGGCTCATCCTCCAAAATGTTTCAGTTATTTTTGTTTATTTGTTTTTATTTTTTTAAATTGATGAATATTGGGAAATCAGTATTATAAACAGAGGGATAGATAGGCATTTGTGGAAGAGTTGAGATTAAACTTCACACTTCTACAGTTGTCAGGATATGGTTTAGTGCACCATGAGGAGCAAATCTCAACTCCCAGCAGGCAAGAAAGAGGCAGCCAGGAAAGAATTGAATGAGATGCTCAGCTAGCTCGGCCTCTGCCCCTCTGTAACCGTCCCAGAGTCGCAGAGAAAAGTCTGTAGTTACGTGGTATACAGTGAAGACCAATGAGGCATGTGGGCAGCTAGACTCTCCCGGTCTGGAAGGCAAGGAAAGCTAGGGTTGCCAGCGTTTACCGGAGTTGGAGGGCGCAGGGGGGTGGGGGGGAGGAAACTGGCTAACCTCTCATGGCTCCTTCTATGACTGGTTCCAAAGCTCATTCCAACTATAGGAACATTTTGCTAGATTCCGTCTTCGTAATTAACACACCTCGAATTAGTGGCCTTTCTGAATGTTAACTGTGAAGAATGTGCCCTGCTAACTATTACTCTTCATAATGGCCCAAAGTGTCTAGCAGTCGCCAACTTGTTGCCTTCATCTCCACATACATTCCACTTGTGTGTACTTGAGACACAGACTACCCTCAAGAAACATGGCCTGCACGGAGCATCTTCACCCAGGAGACGGAAATTAAGGGACTAATCGGGATCTCTTGAGAACTGGAACAGATAAGCAGGAAATATAACTAACCAGGATTAATTTCACATATTGTCTATTATTGTTGTTCCCTTAATCAGTCCTTAAGTTGATCTAATTCTTTTCAGATTAGGGAGCTGGCTGAGCTCCCTGAGAATCAGGGACAGGGATACAGTTCACCTGTGCCCGGTGCTTTAATTCTCGGGGGAGAGAGGTGGGCCTCGTTTGGAACCTGTTGATGGCAGAGGCTATCTATGTCAGGCCTCACCAGCATCATAGGGCCAAATACAGTAACTGGCTTGTTGGCTTGTGTTCTGGGTGGGGAATCTAGTTATCTGACTTTCTTATCTTGTCCATTTGACACTTCGCATCTCTGTTCTTTTTATTTTTAATTGTATTTGCTTTTCTGCTTACTTTGTTTTTGAGATGGAGCCTTGCTACGTTGTCCAAGTTAGCCTTGAACCGCTAGGCTCAGGTGGCCCTCCCTGAGCCTCCTGAGCACATTAGAATACGGTGCCCGGTATAATTGTTTTCAGGCTCGTGTGTTATGAAACATCGAAACTAGACAACACCGAGTTCCCTTCCAGGTGTGTATTTTATTGATGTATCTCTTGGGAAGTGTAGGCAACTGTTGTCAGACACCTGCATGAGTGGGAGTCAGCATTCATTGTGCTGGTGACGATGCGGTGCAGAGGGGCCCCCTCATGTGAAAGTGAACATGGGAGTTTAGCTTCCCTGTCTCCATCTCTTCACATTGTTGGGTGTTTGTTTGTTTATATCCAGGCTCCATTCATTGTGACCCACCTCTAAGAACAGTAGTTTTCAAGCTGGACCCCACACTGGAATTCCGCAAAGATCCCAGGAATCCCCCATTCCTAGTCTCCACTCAGGACATTGACATTAGACAGATATAAGCATCTTACAAACTCCTCCAGATATAGCCAGATTCAGTTTTATTCTTTTATATTTATTTATTTTGTGTGTTTTGCCTGCATATGTGAATATGCACCACACATGTATATAGTGTAAAGTTACCATTAGCTTTTAGCAATGTCCTCCACTTTGATGATAGGGAAAAATCTAGATTCCTAAAAAGAATAGATTTTTCCCCAACCTGGCCAGCGTCCAGTCTCTGTGATGGTTTGGAAGCATTGGTAGGGATATTGTGGCCCAGAAGTCACTATGGCTCAGTCAGTTTGGCTCACCCCTATAATGTAGATTATAGGAAACCTTTCTTGAAAAAGATAAACAGGAAGTAAGAGCGGAAATACATGTCACCACATCATGGTTATTTGAGCCACAATGATATGAGCAATAAATGCACAGCATATTCCCAGGACCTGGGCACACTCCAGAACTCCGCATTGTTATTCCATTAGGGTTTGTGTTGCTGTTGCTTGCATACTTCATTAACCAGGTTCCTTAGACTTATTATCGATTTGCTGAGAAAGGTTTTCCTTCACAGTGGACCATCCCAGGCTGCTTTGCCTCTGCTCACCTAAGCCTTTCTTCCCTTCTCTTCCTCAATGCAGCTATGGAAATCCTAGTCCCAAGTGCCAGGCTTCTCTGAACATGTGGTGGCAAACCTCATGACATCCCTGAGAGTCTTCCGTGGTTTTGAATGAGTGGTGCTGTAAGAAGTCTCTGATGATTTAAGTAGACCTCCAGAATTTGTGGGCGATCTGAACTTGTCCAAGTAGCTCGCCTTTTAATATTGTGGTTTTGGCTCATTTTGGCCGAAATTATGATATTTTGAGCCACCCAGGACAAGGAGACCCAGGCAATTAAAGGAGAAAACGCTCAGTGTTGGCTTGTGAGAGGTTAAAACTGGGCCCTCGGTGGTTCATGAAGCCTTTCTCCGTTTCAGTTCTTCCCTGTTCCCTATGGCTGAAGAGTCCGTTACTACACTGTGAATCTATTACTACACTGTGAGTCCATTACTACACTACACTGTGAGTCTATTACTACACTGTGAGTCAATTACTACACTGTGAGTCCATTACTACACTGTGAGTCCATTACTATACTATGAGTCCATTGCTACACTGTGAGTCCGTTACTACACTGTGAGTCTATTANTGTGAGTCTATTACTACACTGTGAGTCCGTACTGCACTGTGAGTCTATTACTACACTACACTGTGAGTCCATTACTGCACTGTGAGTCCATTACTGCACTGTGAGTCCATTACTGCACTGAGTCCATCACTACAGTGGCCACAGTAGCATGCAGAAGACGACTGTGCTAGCTGAATCCTAAAACTAAGGATTCCCCCTCAATCATTGATTTAGTTTAAATTCTTGTAACAAAGTAGAAAACAGACCTTTTGCAATGCTGGTCATTAAACTCGGGTTCCCTCGCATGCTGTGGATGTGTTCTACCATCATATTTTTGGGGGGGTTGTTTGTTTGGTTGGTTGGTTTGTTTTTTGAGACAGAGTTTCTCTGTTGTATCCTTGGCTGTCCTGTAACTCACTCTGTAGAGCAGGCTGGCCTGTTCTGCCTTTCAAGCACTGGAATTAAATGTGTGCACTACCACCGCCCCAGCTGAGACCTTCATATTCTTGATGTCTGGTTTACGTAAGTTTATGCAAGACACTGTACTAAAGCTGCTCTGAGAAATTGTATTGCATTGTCATTATTTTGGTCTGCTTTGCTTCTCACAAAGAGTGGGTTGGATCCTCACAGTGTTTCAGGTAGCCTAGTATTTGTGAGCAACCAAGATGTCGAGCTGAGGACCTGAAATGTTCATTCCCTTTTCCAGATTCATTTGTAATATTTTATTACAAATTTTAGCTAATTCTTGGGGACTGGCGAGATGGCTCCACAGTTAAGAGCACACATGACTCTCGCAGAGGACCCAAGTTTGGTTTCCTGCACCCACTTCAGGTGGTTCACAACTGCCTGTACAACCACCACCCCAATATACGTAATCTTTATAATTTTTTTTAAAAGTCACTGCTTATATTGTCTGATGACATCTCAGGGATATTTCCATCCTCCTACTTACCACACACACAGGGGTGTTAAAATAAGTTACCACTGTGCATTGGTAGCTGGTCTGTGGCTGTGATAAACCACTCTGGACAAAGCAGCCTGAGGAAGAGGGTTTATTTGCCTCACCATTCCGAGGGATATTGGCCTGCATGTAAATGGCAGGGAAGGCACAGAAGTTGGAGCAGGAAACGGACTGGTCACATTCCATCAGCACAGGATGCAGAGAACAGGTCGTGACATCAAAGCTTGCCCTCAGTGATGTACTTCCTCCAGCAAGTCTCTGCCTCCTAAAAAATCTCATAACTTTCCCCCACAGTGACACCCACTGGCGAGCAGGAGTTTAAATACGTGCGTCTATGGAGATCGATGCAAATGTCAGAGTCCTTGCTCCCACCAGGCATATCCTGTCGTTTTCAGTCTAGTGTATCACTTGACTACAAAATAAGACATCTCCCTCATTCTGTTACCCATAGCAGGTCTCTAAAATTACATTTCTGAGCTCTGTAACTGAAATTCAGAAACCTTGAAAGTACAAAATCAGGCAGAGGCGGGCAGATCTGTGTGAGTTCAAGTCCAGCCTGGTCTACAAAGTGAATTCCAGGACAGCCAGGGCGCAGAGAAACCCTGCCTTGGGGTGGGGGGTGGGGGTGATGATAGTAACAAACCCAAAACAAAGACTCTACTTAAAAATATCGCACTTCAGTATCCTAAAGTAGAACATTCCTCTAATTCTTCACCAAGCGTGTTTCACCAGGAGTTTTGGGAGTCACCCAGAGTATAAGTTCAAGACTTGGGGGAGGAGGGAAACTCTCGACCCAGATCTTTCTCTCCCAGAGGGGATCCCTGTCTTGGTCTCTGTATATCCACATGAGCTGGGCTGCCAGCTCAGGGAGTCTATGAAAATTTGATGTAGAAATTAGCTTGTTGCTTATCTTGTACCTTCCTGCTCATAGTATTGACAGTACCACTGAATCGCTGGAGGCAGATAGCATCTCAGCCATGGCTGGGCTATTTCAGCTTTCTGCTGCTGACAACATCAGAAGTGTTTTAACAGGGTTTTAATGGGCAGCCTCTGTAGATCCTTGGAGGGTTGCAAAGAGCTGCCGTGAGAAACCCTTTCGGCTGCTCTGGGCTGGTGTGGCCTCTTTTCTCATCCATCCAGCTGCTGCTGCTTTAGATGGCCGCCTTCCTGGTGACAAACGCTTCTTATTTGGGCCTGAAGGACAAGGACTTGAATTCCAGAGATGAGATTGGGAAATATAAAAAAGGAAAGGTCCTCTAAGGACGTTTTCTTCCCATCCTGACAGAGGCAGGAAAGGGGGGGAGTCACGTGGGGCACACATAGGGCAAAGAAGAGGGTCTAGTTAGAAATGCATCTGCCATTCCCAGGACTTTCAGAGAACATTCTTGGTGTGCCATTACAGCTGAAGTTTCCATGTTTGATGGAGTCACAGGAACAGGAACCCATAGACTGTCAATCAAAGCCCATTTTCTAGCTCACGCACAGTTCTGACATTTGTTTAATGACTGGTAGGCATGCAAAAGAGGAAAGCTACCTTTCCACACATGAAGAATTTTATTTTATTTTATTTTTTACTATTTTATAGGCCTTTGGAATTTTTCTGGTCTTAGGTAAAACAGCGAGAGTTGAAGGACAGTGAATCAATACAGCCATGGCTGCTTGGATTCTGTTATCAGGGTCAACGACCTGAGTTCCCAGTCACAACAGATCATGGGATGGAAAGGATGGGTAGCCCCTCTCCCTAGAATTCTCTTCTAAAACAATGGCGCAGTGAAGTGAGGTGACAGAAGAATGCTTTGCCCCTGCCAGCTCACCTGTGGTTCTCACCCTGCACCCCGGAACAGGAGAGTGGCCACAATGGACCCAGAGCGGGAATATCAGAATCACTGATGTAATAATATCTAGTCCAATCAGGGGGATTATTCGCTGCGTCTAGGAGGTACACTCACTGTGAAATCCAGAGTCTGGCCTGTCAAGCAGACCCCCACTGCTACCTTTGTTCTACGTTGCCTTCCTTCCCAGATGCTCGTCTGGCTGTTTTTCAAGAGAGCTAAGAATATTCCCTTCAGTGTCAGAGACAGTTTCTTTACTTCAAGCTCTGCCTGCTTAGAATTGGTTTTATCGTTATCACTCTCCGCAGCGTTTCCAAGCTGTCTGAGAAAAGTCTCCTATCAGACACTTAAGGCCATTTCACGGCCTCCTCTTTCCAAAGCACAGTGATAGTCTTGGGTTATCGTCTGTCCTTCAGAGATTTAAGATTCTTAACTTGTTGTCACCAGCAGAGGCATGACTTTAGCTTTTAAGAGATAAATCTGATTATCAAGAATGGAAGGAAAAGGAAGCCATTACCCCTCTGGGACATGTTCTCAGGTTCTTGGGAAGCCTGAGCCTGTCTGCACTTCACTTCCTTAGACTGAGCACCCCTCCCAAAGCAGCTGATGCTGGGGTACTTCTAGTTGTTACCCTAAGTACGGTCATGGAAAAGGCCCTCTGAGATGTGCCCAGGTTTGGGGTCCTTCGAGACTAATACAAAGAAAACAAGCCAGGAGTTGTGGTGCACACTTTTAATCTCAGCAGTCAGAAAGCAGAGGCAAGCCAGTCTCTGGAAATTCAAGGCCAGACTGATCTATGTAGTGAGTGAGTTTCAGACCAGCTAGGACTACATAGTGAGAACCTAATTTGGGGGATGAGGCTACCATGTGCATGCAACTGGTATTCACTAAATGTGTGCATTTTGGTCCTCCATATTCAGGGGTACATTGCTAGCAGTCAGACTCTTTTTGGCTCTCTTATCTAGCTTCTTCCACTGAAGTGACCAGTGTAATTAAAGGAACTGAAATCCATCTCAGTGCCCCTCCCTGCTGAACTTGGTTAAAAAATTATTAAAAGAACCACATTATTAAAATTAAAATATGTACCTACCCACCCACCCCGAAACAAGGCCTTGACAAGTCGTTTATACCTCCTAACATTTCCCCTAGCTCATCCTGAATCTCAGAGAGCTCACCTGGTACGTGCAGCTGTGTTGGTGCTTGCAGTGGCCATGTGTTCAGAAGGTAGCGTCGCATTGCTATCCTCTTGATCCGCCAGCTCTTGCAGCCTTTCCGCCCTCTCCTGCAGTGCTCTCTAGTGCTTGGCTGGGCTTTCAAATGTTGTGATGCTGCTAGTGAAATGCTGTTGAATTAACACATGATGGGGTGGGGGAGAGCAGATTTAGGAAGTAATGAGGAAATCGGTGATACAGTGACTCCAGTAGACCAAGACAAGAAATCCAGGAGTGGGGAGCCAGAGTGAAGTGATTAAAACTGAGATCTTGGTGTAAGTATTTGAATAAGCGCATACTGAGGCATGCCGAACCACAAATTTCAATGTTGAAAAACCTGTATCCTCATTTTCTAACTTCAAGAAGCCCAAGCTTGACCAGGTAGCTTGGTCTGAGCTGGCCCCTCTTTCTCTAGGTCTCAGATTTCTCTGTAAAAATGAGAGAGTAGTCTTCCTTATTAAAGGAAATTAATCAGCTGTATTTGCCTGAGGTAGAGATGACTTCCTGTGCTGGGCAGTGGTGGCGCACACCTTTAATCCCAGCACTTGGGAGGCAAAGGCATGTGGATCTCTGTGAGTTCGAGGCCAGCCTGGTCTACAAGAGCTAGTTCCAGGACAGGCTCCAAAGCTACAGAGAAACCCTGTCTCGAAAAATAAAAAAAAAAAAGAGAGATGACTTCCTGTGACTTTGCAGCCTCCTGCCTTGTGTAAGTCCACAGGGGTAACTTTGCATTTTTATGCAGTGATCCAGTGTTCCTGGATAAGAGGAAGCAGGGCATTCTGAGATTCTGGGCGACTGGCTTCCTCTGCCTGGTGGACATTTGGTTTTGTTTGACATTGTTTATTTGGGTTTGGGTCTTATTGCTGGCCTTGAATTTGCACCCACCCTCTTGTTGCTGGCATCACAGGTGTAACTGGCTGGGTTTCCTTGAGGGTTTGTTAGTCACAGTGCCCCAGTACCCACCCCTCGGTAGATTCCATTGCTTTCCTGTTTGCTCCCTTTCCAAAGCACTGAGGCCACATGGTCTTCTAGAGTTCCCTCCCTCCATACGGCTATTCCCTGCTGCCAGCCAGTTAGGTGGTTCCCACATTTGATCATTACATTTCCAAATCATAGAATACCAATCCGTGTACACCATCCTTCCTCTGACAGCTGCGTCAGGAACTGTGGGCCACTCTCCTGCTTAGGTTAATTTTCCTTCCAATATGCAACAGGGTGCAGAGCTTTAAAAAGTATACATACTTAAAAGTATACATACTTAAAACATTACAAAGTTAGAGGCATTTTCCATCATGTTCTGGACAGTTTGCTGACCAACCAGGTCACTCTGCGGGGCTGTATCTCCTCATGCCAGGTATTTTCTCATTTTAGCTACCACTTGCGGGTATCCAGGTGAAAGCTGTCTTTAACCATGATCATTATAAAGGGCTGTGGGAACATCAGCCTTTCTTTATGCTTTGAACTTTAAGTGCTGGCGTTCTGATAGGCAGAACTTGAATACTGAGGTAGTCAAGAAAAGTGCATGGTTGGTTTTGCATGTTCTGCAGGGTGTGACACAGACTGGAGAAGGAGCTTTGAATGTTAGACTGGAGAATATATAGCTCCGAGACCTTCGGTAGCTTCTTTCTTTTTGGGAGGGTGGCAGGGGTTGAGACAGGGTTTCTCTGTAGCTTTGGAGCCTGTCCTGGAACTAGCACTTGTA
>LOJH01014895.1:4939-23804 GCA_001685095.1 Ellobius talpinus
GACAGGAAGTAGAGGTGATACAATGAGAACAGGAGAATTCTGGGAAGGAGGAAGCTGATTCCTCCCAGTCCTGCACAGACCACCTACGAAGCAGGATGTGACCTGCCAGCTGAAAAAGATACCGAACCATATGGCTAAAATAGATCAGAATAATGGGTTAATATAAGCTACAAGAGCTAATGGGTATCAAGAGCTAATGGGCCAATCAGCTTATAGCTTATGGAGACCTCTGTGTGCTTTGGAGATAAACAGCTGTGGGAACCAGGCAGGACAGAAACACCAACAAGCAGGCCCCTTCATGTTACAATCCTGGTCAGCCAATTGCTGGCACAGTGGGGTGACAATGGGAACAATTCTCCCACAATATTTTCCCCTTTTGTCTAAGCAAAAAGTAAGGGTTTTAACTCTAATGTAATAAAACTATATTCAATTAGAAAAATTATCAAGAAATATAGTCACAATGGCCATTCCATTAGCATTTGACAAATTCAAAGAAAATACTCCACTATCTGTCCTACCTCGGTGACTCTAAAGTTTTGTACCTTTTTTACTTTCTAACAAAACTACAGAAAATGGTAACTATAACTATCTAAGCTTCAACTCTATCCAAGACCTGATGATATAATATTACCGGATTAAACAGGAAGTGTAATGCAAGCAACTTCCAAAACTAAGAAATGACAGAGAGAGACATCTAGTTGCCTGGACAGTCACCCCAAAGTTTCTATGCAACGTTGGGACATCCATCTTCAGCCTATTGGCTTAGAATATCTGTCAAGCTTTCCTGTGAAGCATTAATTCTGAAGTATTGTCCTACATTATCTTGGCAAAGTTTGGCAGTTGCCATCTTTTGGATCCTGCTTGTCCAATTTTGATAGCAGTCAAGGCAAGGGCAGTCTCTTTGTTCAGTGGCTGACTTTACCACAAATGAAAGCAACTCCATATTGAGGTTCTTCAATGCCCATCATCCTCTTTTGGAGTAAACTGGTGATGCCAGGAGCAGATGTGTCTCACTATCATGAAAAACTTATGTTATTAAAACATTTTGAAATACCATATTCTGTAGGTCTCTGAAGTGTTTGATGGCTATCTATTTAAAATATGTCTTTGTTTGAACTTGAAAACATACCTAAAATAACTATAAGATTGATTGTTATAGATTACAAACTACTAACCTGCATTTCAAGCTTAAATGAGCTGCATAGGTGTAATACCTTAAATAAGAAATAGAAACACATAATACAAATAACCTTGAATTTGTTTCAATATACAAAAATCCATAGCAATGTAAAATATTTGAGACTAGTAGTTGCTTTTTTAGTTTGAAAATAGATTCAATAATCTACCCTTGTATCCTGTCATTTCTATATCCCCTCTTTTTCTTTTCAGAATGAGATCCCTGAATCTAGTTTCCTTTGTTTAGTTTCCTCCCTTACCATGATCAATAACAACTATAACCAACCTCCCTAAATTATGATAAACTTCCATCAAATGACCAAAAGCCACACACCCTACCATTTGTGAATGTGGGCATTGTGTTCTTAAAGTTACTTCCTGCTGACTAATATACAGATCAAGTCCTTGGAGAGCTGGCTATTGTGCAGTCTTAGTGTGATGGGAAAATGCAAGGCTCATCTGAAATTCTGGCTGGAGTAGTCTATGATGCTGGACCAAATTAGCTAACTGCCTTGAAATTATCCTGAGCAGTTTGTAGTCCAAAATAAAATTTGACAAATGGATGTGTTTCATTATACAGAGTTTGAGTACCCTTTGGGCTACTTCCTGTAAGTAGTAGAGTTTGGTTATACAAAAAACCAGTAGAATATTTCCTCATAATTTCTTTGTCTTGTTGCCAAGTGATAGAGAAACCTTTCTTCAAACCTTTGTTATTAACATGGTGCTTCTTATGAAATTTTGAGGCTTCTAGTACATTCCCTACCAACAGTTGAACTTGTGCTGGAGGGCCTGGAAGGCCTGTATGGGGTCTGATATGTGTTATATATAAGATATGATTTCTATTCCTGGTTATTTTTTGTGATTGAATAAATACAAATTGTGAATAATCTGGGATAAGTTTAGTGGTTCAATATGTAAAACAACTCTTAGGCATATTGACAGGCAGTGACTATATTAAGATGCTCTGAAAATCTAATACCATGAGAATAGCATATAATTTTGATTTTTTTAACTGAATCATAATGGCCCTAACCCTATTCTCCATGTTTGTCCCACTAAAGCCCCAGAAATTTCCTTCTCTTCTCCTGTCCCTCTCTCTTTGACTTCCTCAATCTTCCAACAACTCTATGGCTGATCCTGGTCAACCAATTGTTGACTCCATTCTTGATTCAAGGTGGCTTTATTGGCACAGTAGGGTAGCAGTGTGGATAATTCTCCTGCAACAATTGCTATCATATAATCTTTTATCCCTTTGATCCAAGGATTCACACATCCTTACATGTCACATACTCAGGTAAATAAACACACTTTCTCCAGCTACCTACAGACTTCCAGATGCCTAAATATACTATAAGTATTACTTAATAGGGGTCAATAAAGTGAGAGATTGTCGTTCCCCTAAAATGGCCTTTCTGAGCAAGGGGGAAATTGATATTTCAATGTGATATTTTTGAAAACTACATCAGTTTCTCTTGTGACACTGTGATCATAATGTGACATAGAAAGCTTAGGGGAAGCATTTATTTTGCCTCTTGGTTTCAGAAGGCTCTGCCTACCATGGCAGGGAGACTCTGGAGTTCATGGCAGTGGGGCCATGGAGTAAAAGCTTCATGTCATGAAGGACAGAAAACAGATTAGAGACCCATTTTCTTCCTGTTAGACACCCCAGCTCCAAAAGGTTCCATGCTCCCATGAAAGAGTGCTACCTGCTAGGGACTAAGCATTTGAAATATGAGTCTGCAGAGAACATTTGGGGTTCAAACCACAACAAATCAAAATTAAAAAAAATCTTAATAGAATTTCTAGTTTAGGCTATAGACAACAAAAGAGGTCTCTATGGTTTGCCATGTATCTCCAGCCACTAGTCACTAGTATAAAGGCATTGGGTATACAAGAGAAATTTAGGTGAATAGAATATAAAGCCTCCACCCATAGAAGATAATTTCTTGACTTTAAAACATGTTTTGGATATATATAATATATATTATATATATGTGTGTGTACATATATATATTCATGTGTATGTATAACAATTAATGAATAAAAGCCATAAATTTGAGTGAGCAGGATGGGTTACACAGGTTAGAGAGAGGGAGGAAAGGGAATGGGAAAATCTATTTTAAAACATTTTAATGCCCACTCTGTCACAAGGGAAGGGATTATGAGAGTGCTCCTTCCCTTCACTTTCTGCTATATTGGGGAACAGTGACGACTCCCAAGGGGTACAGCATTCCACATGCCAAGCAGAGTGGGATCCTGACTATATACAGAGTCTGCCCACACCTAGATTCCAAAACTGTAAGAAAATAATTTATGATGCTCATAAATTACTCGGTCTCAAGTAACAGTTACAGCAGCCCAAAAGAGACTTAAGATGAAATGTGTTGAAGGTTTTGTACCAAGACTGTTCCCGGAGGATTTGGGTATTAAGATGTAACTAGCAGAATTGGAGCCAAACATCCTCTAACTGTCTCCCCATGTTGACTGGTTGAACTCGGTTGCCAAGGTTTGTCCTCTGCCCCCACCTGGCCTGAGAGCTTTTCCTCTGTGCAAGTGAAGCCACACATCGGTTTATTCCTAGCTTGATGTGAATGGTGTACCCTTTACTGCTGTTTCAATAGTTCTGTTTTTCTAAGACAGTTATGAAAAGATAAATTTTCAGAATTGGACACATACGAAGCATGTCAACAGACAAGCCTTTACTAATATATTTGAGGTTATCCTTAAATCACAGGTTTCCTACACGAAGAAACAATAATGAGGAATTAGAAAATTGTTGCATTGACAAATATCTGACTCAGTTCTTCCCCAGGACAGCATGCATACAAAGTGGAGAATATGAAATGCAAAATTCAGTTTAAACAAGCTTGCTTTTAAGAAATTGGTGATCTTTGATGACAGATCTAATTCTGAACATTTCACAGATACATAAAATTAGGAATACTGTCAAGAGAACACTGTCCCTCCTTAGGCAAGAGTCTGTGTATCCTGATAGTTCTCAAAGCTCATAATGGCTTTTAATTCCATAAAACAAACAAACAAATAAATAGAAGCATTAGTTACATAAGCTTGAGAAATGCTGGCTTTATACAAATATTCTCCAGTGCTAGGCTTCTCAGAACCTGTACTGTGCAGGAGTCCACTGTGGGCTTTGAAGGGATTTACCTATGGTATTTATGTCAAACCAGGAATTTGTTGTGTTTCTAAGAACGCTGATAAAGAAAAGTGAACATCAGCCTTTGGTGACACTGCTCATGTCCCTTTTTGTGGTTTTGTTTTATCCTGCTGTGGTCTCCTGTCTAAATGCCACTGCTGGGCCCTGCTGTATGATCTGTCAAATGTTCCTGAAAACAGACTTTACAAGCTGCGTGACTGTGTTTTGCAATATTTTCAGAGTGATTCTGTCTCTATGAATCTAATCACACAAATCTGGGGAAACACTCAGGGCTTTTGCTTGCATGCCTGCTTCTTCTCTATTGTTAGCGTTTTTAATTTTACAACAGTGTTCGTTCTCAGTAGGTCGGAAACTGAAGAACTGGCCCCTCTCCACCAGAACAGAGAAGGACTTCTCTAGGTCAAATCCTGTGAGAGACCGTTTATAGCTGTATGATATTTCTTTCCTAAAATAAACAGTCAGGGCAGGAACTGACTTTAGGAAGTTCAGAGGGTTAGGGAGAAGTGAGGGCAGATTGCTGAAACTAGCCGCTGTCACATGATCCCTGACCCCCTCCTGAGGTAACCGGGAACCTCCCCCTCCCCTTGACCCCTTCAGCTCTTCCATGGTAAAGTCTGCTGTTGCTATCTTCTGTGAATTCTTTCTCCTAAGCTTGTCCAAGCCTTCGAAAATGTGTCAAACTCTTTAAATGTTAAGCGTCTAAGTGAACCACTTGTTTTCTGCCCTTCACTGATCTACAGTTATATTTAATGCCAGTTCTCTAATGTGGACAGAACCCACTCTGGGCCATGAAAACAAGATGACTCCCTCCAGCTGGATCAGTTAAAAACTAAGCAAACCTTGGGGCTCCAACTTTCCGAAAGATCTACAAGCACCCACTTACTGCAACCAACAGGTAATCTTCATGGGTATGAACCAGAGGGACTCTGAAGAGCTGCCTAAATAATCGATAGGCGCCACTCTAAATTAGAGTAGAGATTGGAGATGCCAAGCTTCCGCCATAAGTCCCCGTGACCTCTGGGGTTAGTAATTGGGGATGCTAGACTGGCCTACTGTGACATCATGGTATATTCTTTATGCCTCTTCTTCCCCTCCCACTGCACAGGCTTCTGCCTATTCTTGGGACAAAAAAAAATACAGTATTTGCCAAAATGTTTTCTGCTATACATATGGCTCCTGCTTGCATACTCTTTCTGTCATAATTTCAGAGACGATGGGAAAACCTCCCAAAGAGTTAGAAAAGAAATAAGACCAAGCACGGCTGATAGAAACCTGCTGGTATATTCTTGTATTTATTTTCTGGCCACAAAAATTTTGATAGATTCTACTTACCAGTACTGGATATAGCGAGGAACCTGCCTGACTCCATTATGAAGGAGCCATTATGCTGTATTGTTAAAAAAAATAGTTTCTATTACTGTAAGAGCCCAGTTGCTCTCTGTTTCCTGGAATCTGACCTTCCCCAACCTATGACCTGGACTTGTTTTTGAAAATACCCTTACCCTCCCTGATCCTCCTTGAACCCTCCCTAATCACAGGGTAATCACAGGATTTTTTTGTACTTTTTTTTCTGTATTTCGTTATTGCCCCATTGTCTCTCTTCTATAAACTACTCATGATTTTGCTCCTTAGAAGGGAAACAAGACTGCTCTGTTTCTTTTTTTCTTTCTTTTTTATTTTTGTTTTTCGAGACAAGGTTTCTCTGTGGCTTTGGTGCTTGTCCTGGAACCAGGCTGACCTCAAACTCACCGAGATCCACCTGTCTCTGCCTCCTGATTACTAATTAGGAATAAAGGCATGAACCACCAGCAGGTGAGACTGCTTTCTTTAACCTGACTTAGAAGGTAGTCTCTTGGATGCATTCCAATAAAAATCAAGCTTGCTTCAATTTTGGCCCAGATGGTGTTAGTCGTCTTATTCTCGCCATTGGGATTAACAGTTTGTGGAGGCCCCAGGGAGATTCAAATCACCCAACCAAGTTCTAAACATGCCTATCTTCTCTCCTCCCCCAACTCTTCTGTATGTCTCCCTGTTCCCCCCCCCCGCTCCCTGAACTCACCAGGGAGTCCCATATGGCCTCTCGACCTCTCCTCCGATTCTGGTTCTGGGATGACACCACCTTTGGTCCTTGCTCCCCTACACCCTTTTCATGACCATCACTACCTGTATGGCCCTTTCTCCACCACCGATCTCTACAGCTGGAAGAACCAGACCCCACTTACAGCACTCGTCCCAATTCCTTAACTTCTCTAGTTGATTTCACCTTTTTTTCAGTCATCTCCCTAGTACTACCCAAGGAAGGGAAAAGATTCCCATGAAGCAACTGAAGCAGCCCCTGGAATAGCTTCAGTGACTGAGAGCAGAGAACAGAGACAATTGACTGGGCTCTGCCTAGGAGACCCCAATGGGACTAACAATACAGAGAGGTAAGCGTGTCATTCAGTGAAGACCACCAGGTTCTGGTGGAAGGGATGAAATGGGCAGCCAGAAAGCCTACTGGCCTATCTAACAGATGTGAAACAGGGCCAGATGAATTGGCTTCAGGTTTGCTGCAGCGCCTCCTGGACACCTATCAGTTACACACTCCTGTAGACCCAGAGGATCTGGCAAATCCCAAGGCTCTTAACATGGCCTTTATTATTCAGCCAACCCCTGACATATGTAGAAAGATACAAAATATGGATGGGATTGCAAGAAAGAACAGGTCAGAACTATGGGAAATAGCCCAGAAAGTGTTTGGTGTCAGATGCAGGAAGATCTTCTGATAAAGGACATGGAGCAGGTTCCCATGACTGCAATACAAGTCCCAGACACTTGACACTTTCAGCTCTGACCATGAACACCATGATAAAAAGAGGAGACCTTTATAAAATGGTCAGTGCACTCACAGCAAAGAAACTGGTCACTAAAAAATAAGTGCCCATGCCAGAAACAGGTAGTACTCCCTGCCCAAGTCAAGCCTAGCTAATGGAGGATTAGTGGGGCCAAGGCTCCTTCAACCTAGGCCCCCAGGAGCCTATGGTAGTCTTCACCATAGGGGGCCAAACTATAAAATTTCTGGTGGATACAGGGGATACTCATTCAGTATTACAGGGGCCCTTGGGACCCCTTACCAACCAAACAGTGGAAATACGGGAGCAACAGCAGATGTCAAAGAATACAAATGGACCACTGACCAGACTGCTAACCTAGGACAAGGACAGCTAACTCATTCCTTTATTCTTATTCATGAATGTCCTTGATTCAAGGCAGGACCTCTTGAACAAGTTCCAGGCAACAATATCATTCTCAGGAGAGTCTCCCAGGTTGCCATTGGGAGTAGTTAAAGCCTGCTAAGGCTTTAACTATATAACTTGTCCAATAAATGAGGAATATCTGCTTCTCCCAAATCCAACCCATTTCCTGGAAGGGGAAAGGAAGAAGCTGCTGATCTAGGAAATTCCTGCGGTTCTGGCAGAGAACAATCCTCCTGGCTTAGCAAAACATGATCCACCCATCATTGTGCAGCTAATATCTGGGGAAATGCCCATTTGAGTCAAGCAATATTCATCGTTCAAAAGTAGGGAAGGGATTAAGATTCACATCAGGTGCCTCCCTGAAATAGGCATGCTTATTCCTTGCCAGTCCATCTAGAACTCAACACTAGACAAGTACAAGACTTAACGGAAGTAAGAGGGAAGAATCCATTTACCCAATTTTTCCTTGAATCTATTTACCTAACTGTACTTTTCTCAGTTCATTAACACCAGAGGATAAAGTTTACACTGTGTTGGACTTAAAGGACTCATTCTTCTCCATCCCTCTGTCAAGATTAAGTCAACCCATTTTCACATCTGAGTGGGCTGACCCTGAACTGAGACTATCAGGACAACTAACTTGGACAAGACTGACTCCATGGTTGAAAAATTCTCCCACCATCTTCAATGAAGCACTCAACCAGGATTTAAATCTCTTCTATAGTAAGTACCCTGGGCTAACCTTGATTCAATATGTAGATGATTATTGGCTGCTAAAGATGAGGACTGTGTGAGAACCACCAGAGGCCTTTTTAGAATCTCTAACCCATGTAGACTATAAAATTTCTAAAAATAAAGCTCAAATGTGCTCACCCAGGGTTACATGCTTGGGATGTGAGCTGAGAGAAGGGCAAAGACTGCTGTCCCAGGCCCACATAGCAGCCATACTGCAAATCCCAACTTCAACCACCAAAAAACAAGTTAAGGAATTTCTGGGAGCTATTAGAGATTGCCATTGCCACCTTCGGATACCTGAGTTTGCTGAAATTGCCAAACCCTGTACTCTACTATTGTCAGGGGCAACACCCCTTTGAAATGGACTGAGGAACATGAACAGGCCTTTAAGGACTTAAAAGCAGCCCCCACATTAACGCTACTTGATATCTCCAAGCTCTTTCATGTTTATGGCCATGAAAGAAAGGGTATTGCCAAGGGAGTCCTGACTGTGGTCAGACTGTGGGTCCCTGGAAAAGGATGACATGTAATGGGGACATCAGAGAAGATGGTATCAGGGGTGCAGACTCCGTATGAGAAACCTCAACTTCTTACTGAATGGACAGGCAGAGATCAATCGTATGATGGTTAAACTTGTCAGCTTGATTGGTTTTTAGAATCTCTGAGAAATTAGCCTCTGAAAACATCTGGGGTATTTTCTACATTTAATAAATCGAGGAGTGAAGACCCTAAGTGGAGGCAGCTCTATCCCATGGGCTGGGGCCAGGATTTATAATGGAGAAAGGGAGTTGAGGACTTTTATCTTCTGCTCTATGACAGCAGGTACAAAGGGTCCAGCTGCCTTGGCATCCTAACTCCAGGACTCCCCTGCCACGATGGACTGTACCCTGGAGGTATACGCCAAAAGGAACCATTTCTTCCTGAAGTTACTGTTACCAGAGTATTTTCAGTCATAGCAACAGGAAGGGAACTAATACAGATAATAAGAAAAGAAATGCTATCAGAAAAGATCAGCCCCCTGGCTATTTAGAAATATGTAGGTGGAGTTTTTCTGTCTGAACCACTGGTCAGCTCTGTCCTGCCAACTGGCTCCCAAATTACCACACAGAGACGTATTATCAATTATAAATGCTTGGCTGATAGCTCAGGCTTATTACTAACTAGCTCTTACATTTTAAATTAACCCGTATTGCTTATCTATACTCTGCCACATGATGGTACCTTTTTCAACATGGCAAGTTCAACTTGCTTCTCTCTGTGTCTCCTCATGACTTCTGAGAGTCCTTTTCTCTTCTTCTTCATGCTCACTTTTTGTCTTCAAGTCCCGCCTAACTTCTGCCTGTCCAGCTATTGGCCAGTCAGCTATTTTATTAACCAATGAGAGTAATACATATTTACAGTGTACAAAAATTGTTCTATAGCAGGAATATGCCTGAGACTGAACTGAGCCCTTAACCTTTCAAAAGACAGACAGATATACAGTTGATCTTGAATCCCCTGAAGTCCTCCAACAGTTTTGGGGAATATTTTGCAGTTTTAATTATAGTTATTTCAATCTTGAGCATCCAGGCATGAATTTCTAGAGCAAGGACTCATAAAGGACCATAAGATATGAAACTCCAGTGGAGAACAAATGGTCGTGGCTCAAAGAGCCACCACCCAGTCAGGTGACTTCCCAGGAGTGAGGAAATGGAAAGGGGTGTGACCCTGATGACCTTGCTGTGATCAGGGCATCATTTTGCCCATTTGTATGTGGTAATGGTATCTTTCCCATGATTGTAAGACTACATATCACTCACCTCACACATGAGCAACACTTAACTACCATCCAGTTTGACTTGAAGACCAATGTCTGAGGTGGCACTGACTAAAACAAACAATTTGTGACAAGAGAATAATCGGTGACTAGGTTCCAAAACCCAAAACACACATAATTTTAACCCCTTCTGCCTTGGTTTTCTTATTCCTAAAATGGGGGTCTCTTAATTCTTTCATTAGTTTTTAAGAAGTTTGTGAGTTAATATGCATGAGATCCCATAAAGCACAGAAAATTGTTGAATTTTTATATTCTCGATTTTTCATTATTTGTTTGGGGGTGTAAGGATTTATTTAGGTTCAGATATCATCATTAAGCTGAGCCCTTATCCCTGCTTCAGTTGTTTTAAGGCAAGAGTAGCAAACTTCACAATACTAGATGGTAGACTTTTTTTCTCTAGACTAAGTACGATTTCTTTAAAACTGAGAACAATTCACACTTAGCTCACAGCTGCCCCCACCCCCACCCCTACACACAAAACAGGCTCAGACCAACTAACCCACTTAGCTATAATTCTTCAAACAGTAAGGGAACAACCATCCATCCTTGTCCATTAAAAAGTGCCATCTTCAGCATTGAAATCTAAATTACACAGGATAATGAATAAAATAATAAAACAAAATTAGTCTCCCAAGATTTGTAGACTGTGGGTAGGAAGAATATTGGCAGCCTCCTCCCTCTCTCAGATGAACCTAGTCCAAGAGAGTCATCCCTGGAAACATTATACCTGTGGGAATGATATTTATCCCCAGTGGATGAATTATGTTGACAGCATTACAATCCAATGTTGTTAGGAACCTGCCTTGTTCTATAAATAATTTTATAGTTCTCAATTGCTCAGGCTCTTTCTGTCTAAACATCTTCCTTCTCAGACTCAATGTGGAAGGTTTTGTTGAGCAAAAGGAAATGTATAAGTGTTGAAAACTGCCAAGTCAGCAAAATCTCGGGAAGGTGAAGCTAGAAGAAGCAGAAACAGAGTCTGCAGATGCGGCACGGTCTGAATGGGCTGCAGGCCAGGGCCCCACAAACCCAGAGGATAAGGGACAGTCTTTTGTGGAAGCAATCCTGAGGAATCTGTATGTCCTTCCCTGGGAGGCCAGAATCTTCCTACGTGAGTCCTCACACTAACCAGACTCTAGACGTAGAAGGCTGAAGCTTGATGGGGCCCGTGGCAGACAGGAGACCTGAAGCATTCTTGGGAATCTCTTTGGTAGAAAGGACTCAAATAAAGCAGAATTATCAGAACAAATTTCTAATCAGAATATAAATTAACTAGACAAGATTTGAGCCAAAACCATATTCTGAATATAAAGACCCTTTGGAGTTCAGTTTATCTCTTGCTTCAAGAACCCTGTACCTGCGATTCTCTACCTAGTGGCTCCCTTGACAAACTCTCCAGAACACAAATTGTCTGGAGAGCAAATAAAATCCTATCTCTTTGCTAATGAGTTAGACCATGTGGCATTCTGTGTAATTAGAAGTCTGTGGGACTTTTGGAAAAAACCAACCTTTCACTTCCCATTTCTCTGAGTATTTGTCAGTATTTGTCTTTTATCTCTGACAGGATGGGCAATGAACTGTGATGGGAATATATAAAAACTTGTTGGCTCAGTATTACCACATCATGTGATTTTCCAATTAGAGAGTTAGGGGATTTATTCAAATAGGCCACAATGCTTTATAATCCACAAATTTCAGATGGAACAATGTCTGCAATATACAATGCCCCTTTCCATGAGACATGATTCAAAATAGGTAATAGGAAACTGGATTGTGGTCAATTGCCTATGAGATATTATGTTTAAATTTTATTTAAGTATTCCACTATCACTTTTACAATAGACCTTTTGTCCATTCGTTTCTCATTTTTATGTGAGACAAATTCATCAGGTGCAGCAACAGTCTCACTCTAAATACATCTGTGACAAAGATTGGAAGCAGCTGGTGTGCAAAACAAAATTCACCTCCTTTAAAGGCCTCCTCTTCACTGTCCAATGTTCTTCACATGACTGCTGGCTGTGGATGTGGAAGAACCCAGATCATGAGAAAACTCCTATTTTGCCCCATGGGGAACCTTCTGTCTCTCTTGGCTTCACACAGGGACATCAATGCCCTCTATTCAAACTCTGACCATGTGGGGCAAGCTGGAAGTTCTGAGAAGCTGAAGTCACAAACCATGGCCCAAAGTCTGCCAAGGCACTGCCGAAGTTGTCATTCACTGGCATCAGGGACAGAGTCACCAAGCTTCAAAGAGAAACTTTACCATCTCAGGAAAAATTACCCATATTAACAAACTCTCTGAACAATATCTTTCTTAGGCTCAGGAATATCTGCATTTGGAGATTTCATTAATTTAAAACAAGAAATACAGTATCGTGCCCACTCTCTTCTCAGTATGAAACTTGAGATTTGGGTACATTTCTGTCTTAGCCATGCACTTGTTCTTTGTGAAATGGAGGAGGCACTCTGTTCAAATGAAGCAAGTGGCTGAACACTGATTCAAAATAATGTCTGCAGGGAAAAGGCCATACCCAGAGGTGCTTGCTTTTCATGGTGGTACCCTAGACCCTGTCCAGGGAAAGGAATATTAAGGAAAAATCACGGCTACAATGTATATGAAAATATCCAAGGATTCAGCTATTCCCTCAAGAAGTATTTATTGGAGACAGACACAAGTCATA
This sequence comes from Ellobius talpinus, assembly GCA_001685095.1. NCBI lineage: Eukaryota > Metazoa > Chordata > Mammalia > Rodentia > Cricetidae > Ellobius > Ellobius talpinus. The sequence continues at coordinate 17,759 of LOJH01014895.1, forward strand.
CACTACACAGGTGAAAGACCAACAATAAGCAAACACAGGACCTTCACGGTGACTGCACTGGTTTCTTTCTGTCAACTTGACACAAAAGAGAGACATCTGGGCGAAGGAAACCTCAACTGAGAAAATGACGTTGGTCAATCACCTGTGCGGCATTCCTGGTTTAATGATTGATGTGGAAGGGTCCCCCACACTACAAAGGTAGAAAATGTCCTGAGGAGGCAGGATTAGAAGGTAGAGTGGGGTTCTGACATGCAAAGCAATACAAAGGCAGTCCAACCCCTGGGTTTATGGTCCTGGGGTGTATAAGAGAGCAAACTGGGGGACCAGAGAAGTGGCTCATTACTTAAAAACACTGGCTACTCTTCCAGAGGATATGGGTTCAATTCCTAGCAGCCACGTGTCATATCTCAATTATCTGTAACTACAGTTCCAGAGGATCCTACATCCTCTCCTGGCCTTCCCAGGCACTGAGCACACATGTGGCATATGCACATGTACACAGTGGAACACTCATACACATGTTTTGTTTTGTTTGTTTTTAGAGACAGGGTTTCTCTGTGTAGCTTTGGTACCTGTCTTGGAACCCATTCTGTAGGCCAGGCTGGCCTCGAACCCACAGAAATCCACCTGCCTCTGCCTCCTAAGTGCTGGGATTAGAGGTGTGTGCCACCACTCCACAGCCCCCAGACACATATTTTAATAGAAGGAAAGGGAGAGGAAGAGGAAGAGGAAGAGGAAGAGGAAGAGGACGAGGACGAGGACGAAGACGAAGACGAAGAAGAAAAAGAAGAAGAAAACTGAGAGCCATGGGGAATAAGCCTGTAAGGCACATCTTCCATGGTCTCTGCTTCAGTCCATGCCTCCAGGTTCCTGCCTTTAGTTCTCGCCTGACTTCCCTTCATGATAGACTGCAAAATACAATAAATCCTTTTCCTCCTCAAGTTGCTTTTGGTCATTGTCTTAGTTCTTCTTCTATTGTGAAGAGTCACTATGACCACAGCAATTCTCTAAAGAAAGCCAGTTTCAGAGCATTAGCCCTTGGCCGTCAAGGCAGGAAGCAGACAGGCACTGAGCTGGAGCAAAAGCTGAGAACTTAAAGTCCTGATCCACAGGCAACAGGCAGAGAGGAAGACTGAAACAGGTGTGAGCTTTTGAAACTCCAAAGCACACTCCCATTGACACACCTCCTCCAACAAAGCCACACCTCCTAATCCTTCCCAAACAGTTCATCAGCTGGGAACTAGGCATGCAAGTAGACAGGGACTATGGAGCCATTCTCATTTAAACCACTGCAGTCATTGCATTTATCACAGGATTAGAAAACAGACCAGGAGAGTGCGTTACAATCTGCTCTTGAAGACAAATGTGAAGGCATCATTTCCAAAATGATTAATTGCAATGCCAAGAATTATAAGGGAAAGTAGAGAGAGCTATGGAAGGGTGTGGTAGAGAATGTCCTGAGGAGGCAGGATTAGAAGGTAGAGTGGGGTTCTGACATGCAAAGCAATGCATCTGAACACTTTAAAATGGGGAACATTTTACAGTGGCACCAAACTGTAAAGATGTCATTGAACACACAGTGGTTCAACAACCTGATGGATGGAGCAGAAAGTCCCCATCATTTAGGTCAGAGGCAGGAAAGATCATGTGCCATTGACCAACTCTGGCTTCTCTATGAAGGAAAGCAAAGACTGAGTATGTACAATGCTTGACCATTGTCTGCTCTTAATATTCTAGTCTCTCTGGTTCTGTCGATCCGTTGATACAGGAATGTGAGCCTTGAAGTCCTCAGACAGAGATTCCCCTGAGTACCCACATCCTCTCAGAACCTAGAACTTCCTCTACTCATCTCTCTTCCTCCTAGCTTACTCCTGAACATCTGTCTTAATTACTACTCTGTCCCTATGACAAAGGATCTTGAGAAAAGCACCTGGGAAACGGTGGGTTACTTAGGCTCACAGGGTGAGGTTCTAATGCATCACTGCAAAAAAAGATATAGCAGCTAGAGCCTAGGTCTCATCACATCTATTATCAGAAGCAAATAAATGATGAAAACTCATCTCCTGCTTATTAAACAGCCGAGGATCCCACCCACATAACGGTGCCACCTACAGTGCATGGATCTTCTCACTTCAGTTAACATAATGATCCCCACAGAATGTTCAGAACCTGACACCCAGGTAATTCTAGATCTCACCCAGTCTTCTTCACGTGGTGCATCCAGTCCACCACAGGGCTCCTGGGAGGACCCTCTGGGGTTTATCATCTAAGCACACATACCTGCAACACAGACTGGAGTCTTGCTTTGAACTCCAATATGGGAGTTGGAGTTTTGCTACCAGCTTACAGTTTCCACCCGATGACGCCCTCCTCTGGTCGTGGCATCAAAACATCTGCATCAAAACATCTGGACTCCTCATGTCACCTACTGTCGTCTCTTCCCTCCTTTATTCCAAAGATCCTCTCAGAAATCTTCCTTTTAAAGATCCAGCTTCCCCTCAGCGATTGGGCCACTCTGAGGCAGACAAGATCCTTCTATGGGATTTGTTTCAGTATTTCTGTTCCACACCCTTCAGGGGTCTCAAGTTGCTTATGGTAAAATCCACATATGAGAGCCAGGCTCCACGTACCCAGTTCCCGCCATCACCCAGGACCTTTACTTAAGACCTTGATTGGGGGTCTGGACAAGCTGCAGTGCTAATGTAAGTCCCCACTTGCTCCTAACAAAATCTACTTTGGCATTGCTGCTGGGAAAGGAAACAGCACCCCTGAAAGTCAATGAAAATATCCCACTAGTCCCCCAAAATGTACCCATTTAGTATTTCAGCAAAACAAACCTATAGCAACTGTTGAAAGCTGACATGAAAGCTGGATTTTAAAAACAAATAACCTGTGGCACGGTGGTGTTTATCAGTGGCCAGTAATTTGTTTTATTATCAAACTGTTCATTTTTAATGCAGCTGCCAAAAAGTTCCCTAGTTGAAAATGCAAGCCCATTGAAGAATGAGAAGAAAACCGGGAACATTTTGTTGAATAGCTCCACAGTTGCCCCTGCTTTGACCCAGCTGAGGTGAATTACTAACTGAATGTGTTTTGCATATAATTTTTCTTAATAGAAAAGTCAATTTCCCCCAGCCCACAGAAATAAATATTGAGCAAGTCATTTTTTTAAATACCCATTCCAAGGGGTGACAGAATATTAGCATGCCTCCAGGGCTCTTGTCTCCAGTGTGCCCACACCAGCCTCCACTTTAATGGGCTCTTTCTTTTAGAACTCAGCTGTACCCCCTTCTTCCCTATTTATTTTAAATAACCCTCATTTAAAGAGACTCCGTGTGGCTGTATCTAAGGTGCTCCCTCTTGCCCTTGCTCTGTTTTTTGCCCTCCTCCCTGTCCCCATCTCTCTTTCTGAGTTCCTATCTTTATGCATCTCAACTTCACAGTAGGTGATTCTGCCCCTTTTTATGAAGCTGTATATCTAGGCATCAGCAGTGCTAAGATTGCAGAAGGTCCCCAACAATCACTAGAGAGATGAATAAATAAGCTCCAGATAAAGAGTGTTAGACTTCTGTCTCCTTCTGGAATGTTCCCCTGCCACTGTATCCATGGCATCTGGTTATAATATTGTGCTTGAGTCTTTGACCATGAGCTGAGTTAAGGACAGACTCACCTGCTGCCCCACACTCTGGCACCAGGCTGAACTCAACACTAAGGCTTTAGAGAGCACAAGTTCATGGTCTCTTTATGGTGTTGATTATAGCCAAAACTCTCACATTTCTCCTCTAGTTCACAGGGAGTCTGACAGACACCAGAAAGCAGTTCAATTAATAAGGCTCAGGCTCCTGACTCAGAAGGAGCTACTGCTGATATGGCATTAGTCAGCATGTAGAAACAAGAGCATCAGGTTTGGGGCTGGCTGATCTCTCTACAGTTTGAGGATCTCTCTACAGTTTGCAGCATGTGCCAGGTTCTGTTGTCCACTAACACTGTTTAAAACATGAACATCTCCCATGAAAGTAGATACAGCTGTGAAAGACCATTCCATGCAGGAAAAGTCTCAGGCCAGGACCATTAAATATGTTGTTCAAGGTGGCCCACTTCAGGATTGACAGACACACCGCCAGACGTGAGTCTGACTTCAGGGTGCCGAAGGCCTTGAAGCAGCTTGTGTCTTTTCCCCCAGTGATCAAATTCAGAAGAAGTACAAGCTCATTTTGAAACCAAAAAAAGCTATTAGAAAGCACGTAATCCTTCTATTTAAGGTATTTTAATTCTTCATGTTGAGTTCTTTTCTCCCAGCTGTTGTAAGTCTACTTTTGTGTAAATAAAAGTTCTTTAAATGAAAGTTTGTCTCATCTTACTCATGTCTAAAATTAACTGAGATTGATTAGGAAACACTCAAGAAAATATCCAAGGAAATGGCTTTAAATGTATTCTATGAAATAGTTGAAACACCACCTTGGTAAGAAATCCACACAAAGCATAAATTACTGTCATTCATACTTGTTTTATTTCTTAAATCTCTAATGATGTGGTTATATCTAAATAAATCAAGAACTAAGGATACTTTCCTGGGGGAAGAGGTTGCCTTGTTAGTTAAATACAAAATAAACAAAACATTTGGGGAATTATGGTGACAAGGAAAGCAAGATGGGGACCCCGCCGCAGCACATCACTCTGCAGCGTGGGCTGTGTAACCCCTCTAGGAAATCCTGGAGAGGAACACAAGGGTGGGACTCTTGCTGCCAAGTATGACATGAGTTCCACTGTGGAACTCAGTGGTGGAAGGAGAGAACAGGGTCTCCCACGCCATCCTCAGACACGTAGTGGTACATACAGCACACCATAAATAAATGAATGTAAAACATGCAATGGACCAGGCTTTTTCTTTTGGGCTACCAACCAGCTCCCAAATCATGACACAGAGACTTCTTAGTTATGAATGCTCAGCCTGGCTTAGGCTCATTTCTGTCTAGCTCTTTTAACTCACGTTAACCTACTTCTCCTTATCTACCTTTTGCCTTAGGGTTTTTTACTTTTCTGGTCTTCTATATATCTTACTTTCACTGATTCTCATGTCTGACATGTTGATGGCTGCCTGACTTCATGGGTCTGCCCCCCTCTTTCTCCTCCCCTTCTTCTTTCCTCAATGTCTCTTCTGACTTATTCTGTCCACGCACCGTCTCCGCCTGTCCTTTCTCTGTCCAGCTATTGGACATTCTGTTTATTAGACCAGTCAGGTGCCTTAGGCAGGTCAGGTGAAACAAATGCAAGCATCTTTACATAATGCAACACATCCTTGCATCATTAAACACATACAGCATACACAAATGTAGCACATCTTTACATAGTCAAAATAAACAAACAAATAAAATCAATAAGACTTTACATAGTCAAAATAAACAAATAAATAAAATAAATAAATCTTTACATAGTCAAAATAAACAAATAAATAAAATAAATAAAACTTTACATAGTCAAAATAAACAAATAAAATAAAATAAACAAAACTTTACATAGTCAAAATAAATAAATAAATAAATAAATAAAATAAATAAAACTTTACATAGTCAAAATAAATAAATAAAATAAAATAAATAAAACTTTACATAGTCAAAATAAATAAATAAATAAATAAAATAAAACTTTACATAGTCAAAATAAATAAATAAATAAAATAAAATAAATAAAACTTTACATAGTCAAAATAAAAGACCCCAGAAGGATATTATTACCCAAATAGACAGGAAGGCCAGTGCAAATCACTTCCAAAATGACAGAGATATCTGACTACCTGGACAGTCACCCAAGGTATCTCTGCAATGTTGGGACAACCATCTTTGGCCTATAGTCTACTCTGTCTGACAGACTCTTCTATGAAGCAGAAACTTTGAAAGACTAACCTGCCTTATCTTGGCAAAGTTCAACCATCTTTTTCCTTTGTGTCCTGCTTGTCCAGTTTGTACAACATACTATCAGCAGTCAAGGCAAGGATAATTTCTTACTCAAATGGCTCGCTTTGCCACAATGAAAGGAATCTCCATAC
>LOJH01014896.1:0-23804 GCA_001685095.1 Ellobius talpinus
CACTGTCAATAAGACAAATAGGCAACCTACTGATTGGGAGAAGATCTTCACTAAAAAAAGTTTGTATGTAGGGTGTGAGACACTGTTTAGGGGTTGTTGATTATTACTTGTACTAGATAGAGTGTTGGGGTGAAAACTATGTTCAAAAAAGGGGGGATAGTAATAGTAGGTAATAGAGTGAATACTTGTGAGCTATTATCTATGGATAATTTACATTGGTATAGTTTTTATATATTGATACAAGTTTTAATTATATTTTTTAGTTTTGATTACATTATTTGTATACCTATACAAAGTTATTTTGTCAGATTGTATATATGTATGTTTCTACCTCAGTTTAAGGCATTTGTATATTGATACAAATTTTAAGATATATTTTCATATTGCATTACATATTGTTCCTACTTCTGATAAAGATACTTATATATTGTTTACATTTTTGAGGTTATTTTTGCACATTTGTTTACAGATTATTTAATATTCTTACATGAAATTTTACTCTTTATGTTGTCAGGTATTAATTATTATAGGTAAATAGTTGTTTATGTTCTTTGTACATATAGTCAGATCAATTAGGTTTTTTATCACTTAGGTTCTTAAATATATAGAGATTGTATTCTGTCTAGATAGGTATTCTTCCACCATTTCAAGGATCTGTGGAACAAGGCATTTAAATAATTTGGGATTCCGTTGACATGAAACATGGTTGCTTCTGGCATCACCAATCTATTCCCAAGAGAATGTTGAGCACTAAAGACACTCCACTTGGAGCTTGTTTTCTTCTTGGCAAAACTGGCCTTTGGGCAAGGAACTGACGATCAGAAACAAATTTTATTTAAAAATCAAAAAAAATCATATTCCATTGATTGATAATTTTGTGTAACCCAAATATAAAGAACATATTCATTAAGGTAAGAAAATTTCTCCTTCCATAGAACAATTTAATCTTAATTATTACAACAATGATAAAATATGCATGTCTCTTCTCACTAGAACTCTAAGCTGGAAGAAAATGATTAATTTTGGCAGGAACAAAAGAAACTATTTGAGTGCTGGTATAGTATATAGAAATTAATAAACATTGCTTCAGGAAGGAAGATGATGGTTTAAGTTATGGGTTATATTTGGGATTTTATAAAGAAAATTTGTAATTTCTCAATATTAGGGTTTATTTGAAAATTAAGAATATGAAAACTTATTTTAATACAACTCCTATATGCACAATTGTTTTATCTTCTAACAAGACTGACTACTCATTTACTTAGCTTTGTGGATTTACATTTGCTGCATGTGGCACTGCCATTAGGTTCATGAAAATAACTTATCTTTTCAAATGTGTGAACATTATATTCATTTCTAGTAACATGACAGACGGAACAAAATATTTTTCAGACTGGCATTCAGGTGCTTCATTAAAATTTCATTTATTCGTTTTTTGTTGTGGCTGTTGTTCTGTTGTGTTGCTGTTCATTTTTTTAAAATAAATTCTCATTATGTAACCCTGGCTATCTTGGTACTGAAGGTAAAGTCTAGGCTTGCCTCAAACTAAAACTCACAGATATCAGACAACTCCTGCTTCCTGAGTGTTGCTATTAAACTTCTTTCAATTATGCCTAATCCTCAGAGAAAATTCTGAGCACATATCAGGATATTTCCTTTTGGTAAATCATCCATCTTGGCTCTCTTTTTCTGAAATTAATGGTTTCTTAAATATTATACCAAATAAATATGTAGACCATTAATTATTTATTAAAGTGTATACTTTGATTACCAGCCATAACTATCTGTTTCATTTGCCAAGAAGAATATATTTATTCATATTTTATATAAGTATGTAATATCTCTTAATAGCATTCAGCAAAAAAAGAAGCTAAATATTTGGGATTAGGCTTATAATTTAATCAGTGACCTTCATCAGTATCTCACAGCATATTCAAATACAGTATATAGTAGTTGCTTACTATTTTATGACATAAAAATATAGCAATTATTTTAATAGCATTTGTTCAAATTTTTTATTCATACAGATTAAGATTAAAATAATTTAATGCTTATTAACTTATTTTAAAATAAATAAGTATGTTTGTGCACTAAGTTTTGAGAGACAAATTTGTGAAATGTCAATATTAAAGCTGAGGAATATAAACAGAATGTCTGCAATTACCTTTAATTAGCTATCAAAGACCTATCAATTCAAAAGCTCTTGTATAGTGATTTAAATTACTATGCTGACATTACATTTTAAAGATAAATTGCTGCAGAGTTTCTTCCTACTAAGACAGAATTAAGAACATCATTTTTTATCAGAAGGATACAGGAGAGCATTAAGTGCTGTGAAAGGCATGAGGAATTATGGAGTGTGTACTTTACAATGGCATTCTCTGTTTCTTCAGTAAATGTCACACATAAGAAAACTAGTTCCTCTGTTGTCTAATCTTTGTTCAAGTTGTCTAGTAAGTAGTAGCTTAGAGTTAAAAAGTATTTGCTACCCTGTATAACATGGAATTTGGGAGTGAGTTAGATCTAAGAGGTCTGTGAAACTACATCAGTCTTTTCAAAATAATACTTTAAATATAAGATTTACTTACTTCAGGTTTGTTCCTCATAACTGTACAGTGGTTTGCCAGAGGTAACATAATAATGCAGTTTAAGGAATTAACTGAGCCAGATATGAAAATGCAACTCTCTAAATTTACATCAGTCAAAAAAATAAAAGAAAATTAAATGTGACTGTCTGATTTGGATATTAAAACTTCCCTAGAACATTGAATTTAGTTTGTATGTGTATGTATGTGTGTGTTTTTGTGTGTGTTAGTGAGAGAGTAGAAGTCAGAAGACAATATACTTAAGATGGCCATCTTTCCACCTGGTGGAGAATAGTAGTTAAATTCAGCTTAAGCATCACATGCTTTTACAAGATCAATATATTGCAGACTACATCTTTTTTTGTTATCAGCGGATGTGGTTTATTCATTCTTTTGCTTTAAATGCGATTAAGGATTTTTTTTAATTTCAGACACTTTTTAGTATTACTTGGGTTTTGTCAAGGAAAAAGTAAATATTATTTTATACAGTTTCAGTATAAATGGCTTGGATAATGTACAAATAATAGTAGCACAAGTTTTCAGTTTTATATTTAAAGGATGTAAACATGAGCAGATACCACCATATGGTCAAAATCCTCAAGGATTTCCTAGGAATTTGACATCTGTAAGTACATTGCAACCAGAATTCTTGAGAACCATTGAGGAGTCAGAATTGATAGTTGCAATCTCTAATATTGCAATGATCTTGAAGCCTATTATTCTCATGTGTTGAGACTGCAGGTGCATGTCTCTGTGCTCAACTACTTTACTAACAGAACTGACTGTCATATTGTCTGAGTTATTAGTATTTGATTTTATTATTTGAAAGTATTTATTATTTTTCTGTAAAGAAAAAGCCTCCAGTCTTAATTCTAATAAATTAGTTTATAATGTATTAAGCTATTACTTTTGTGGTAGAGTTCTGTTACATCACCCAGTGGGTGCCCAATGTCATGCCATCAATAGGTTCTTTTAGAGTACATAAGAAAAAGCAAAAATTTTATAGTCATACAATTTAGCTAAGAAATAAGAGAAATTTTATGTTATACATTTTATTTAAAGAATGGATGCAAAGAAATCTATCAATAAAATGTGTCATCTATTTATTTATTTATATATATATATATATAACAATTTGTATATATACGTATTTTGTAGAATTTATTTGGAGAATAAAATCACAGCAAAACAGTAATGAGAAATGGAAATTTTAAATAGCATTAAAATATATGGAATTGGGAGCTGGGGATGGTGACTACTTGGTAAAGTCATCATCACTCCTGAGGGAAGACCTGAGTTCAGAACATGGTGCCCACTAAGTAATCTGGATGTGGAGGTATACACACATTACATATGTATTCTCTATTCAAGGAATTTAGAGAAAGGAGGTTCTCATTGTCTTGCTGGTCTGCTAGCTTGATGAGACTGGTGAGTTCCTGTCTCACAACCTAAGTGAGGAATTGGAGAGAATATGTATGTCCAGGTGTGATTGCATGTGTTCATAGAGGCCAGAGCTCAACTTAGTGTGTATCCTTCAGATGCTCTCCAGCACTTTACCAGTTAACTCATGTTCTCAGCCTCTCAAATATAATATTTTATATTTTCAATTTAAAAAATATAATTTTGAGGTGTTATTTTTACTTCCCATTTTCTTTTCTCCTTTCAGGACCTCCAATACACCAATTGTTCTCTTTATTTTTTTATTTTTATAACTTATTTACTTATTTTACAGCACCTTAACCCCTCCAAAACCTTCTCCATTACCCCACTCTGTTCTCATCCCTCAATCTACACCTCTACACATCCTGCTTTCTCTTTAGGAAAGGATAGGTTTCCCATGAATATCAACAAGGGTGGTGAAATGGAGGGGGAGAGTGCTGAAAGAGACAACAGGAAAGAGGCATTTTGGATCAGGTAAATCCCTGGAGAAAGGGAATATCCCAGGAACCTTGTTCTCCTTCAAATTCATGGCATTCTTCTTGTTGTTGTTATTGTTAACTGGGCTTTATGCAAAAAGGTATATGCATATTCATATATTTTCCTAAATATAAACAATTCAGGCTGTATAATGGTATTTGTATAAATGTTTTCAGAGCTGGTTATTTATTATTGGATATAATTACCATAATAATGAAATATACCAAATAAGGACTTGTTTGTTTTGCTAAAAATTTTAATCATTAAAAGAATTATATTTGGAAATAGATTTCATATAAATGACATTCTTTTCTAGTCTCTTCATTTTATTTATTTCAAAGTGAAGCTATTGCTTTTATAAGGTTTATATTTTCCTATATTCTAAAGAAATCAGAAGTTTATGATATAAAATAAATATATATTAATAATAATTTTGTTTTGTTTTGTATTATAATAAAACCTTTAAGAAATATGTGGAACTTCATACAATTGTTATTAAAGAAGATAGAAAGAAACAAAGAAAATTATATTTTATATATCTGTGTATTTATTATTTGGAAGTTGTGGATTGTTTTCACAGTCCACAGATCTGTGAATTTAACTCGAAAACCTATTCTTGTGTTCTAAATTTCCCAAGTGTAAACAGTTATATATTGAAATAAATAATTTAAAATTCTGATCAATTTTTTTCTTACCTTTTCACAGGCTGTCTGCTAGTAATATAATTAAACCATATTATTATGATGTTTCCTGGCACATATGTTGACATAATTTTGGGATGGGAAGTAGAAGGAATCGTTTACATCAATAGAAGAAATGGAAGGAAGGCACAAACAGAATAACATAGCATGAAATCTGTACAGAAGAAACTGAAATTCTCTGAAATGTTATACTTCTATGCATTTGATCTATTAGTATCTTTTAACTAAATTTTTCATTTTATTAATGTCATTCATTTCATTTTATAATTTTCTTCTAACATATGTTTTTTTTTCAGTTAGAATCAACATACCATTAAGACACTGCATGGAGCATTGAGGTTTGTTTCAATCATTTCATCCAATGACTGATTTAATTAGGAAATCAATAGTTGTTGTAGGTGAAATAACACATAAATTAATGAGCATCTACTTCTAATGAAGAGAATCTGGAAGACATTCAATAAGAGGTAATTTGGGTTAGACTTAACATAAGAAATTAATTCAAGACTCTGTAAGTTGGTAGAGATCCAAGAAAGCAAACTCATGATTCATAAGTAAGTTTCCTGTCTACCATGAGGAAGAGAAATGCCTATGTAAAATGATTTCATGTTGTTATTAAAGATACTCTCATTATGCTGAAAGCCTTATGGTTGATGGCAAACAACAGCAGAAGAGCTACTGGATTAGCCACTACACAGAGTAATTCCTTTAAGAAGAGATCAAAGGCAATGTTGGAATTTTGACATATATTTAGTCAAAATTTAAGTCAGTCATAAGTAAAAAAGTAAAAAAAAATGCTGTAATTATTTCCAACTCTCACCCAAAGAAATATAAACTGGAGATTTGAAATAGAATATAATCAAATTAAATGAAATCTCATAATTATTTGAAGATTGGGAGTGATATTCATCAAAGAATATTTTAGCATGAATAATCACTGCTTATCTTAAAATATAAATTAATTTCATTATTTATTTTAATTTACTTTTCTTTCAGGAATAGTGACTTAACATAGGACCTGGGGGGTATACTTGAAATGATCCCTAAATTTATTGATGTTTCTCAAAAAAATTATTATGGACAATAAAGTCAATGTAATCAATTAACTATCTGTCTTAGTATCTATCTGTCTTAGTTGTTTAGGTTACTATAAAAAGTCATTAGCATTGTTCAAAATCAACAAAATTTGTTTATCACCCTTCTTTAGGCTGCTCTACTCAGTCAAGTTTTGGGATTTGTGTATATAGTGAAGGCCAATACCTGCATCCATGCATCTTCATGTATTGAAAGAAAAAAGAAACCATCTCATGCAGTTTTTAAATGGGCACTTGTTTACCATTTTAAAGGTAGTGGAACTTAGGAGAATGAATAAAATAAATGAGGCAGACTGTGGTCTCATGCAATAGCCAACTTTATTTAGAACATCAGACAATTTATACTCCAAAATTTAGGAAAATAATCACCTGAGGATATAGTCACAAGGACAGGCCACATGTAGTAAAAATCATGTTCTCTATAGAAGCATATAAGCAAATAACAATAGCCAATGATAATGGGTAATGTAGAGCAAACACACTTATATCCAATATAACTAGAAGAGTGGGGCAAAAATCATGATCCAAGAATAATTCTGTGTTTTCTTTAAAAAAAAACAGAGGTCATAAGACTCTTACATATTGTTCTTGGAGTTTTCATTAAATGGGACACATCAATTTATGCATAATTATTATCAAGTACTTAATTAATTCTGCCCCTTATGTAAGGCCTCATATCCTCTTCCCCAGTATTGGCAATTCCTGGGCCAATCTTATTCTTCTTTCTTAGTACAGTGAAAGCAAGGGCTTACAGGAATCCATAGCATAAAGAATGGATAAGAAAAATGTGGTACATTTACATAATGGAGTACTACACAGCTGAATAAAATAATGATATATTGAAATTTTCAGGCAAATGGATGGATCAAGAAAACATCATATTGAGTGAGGTAACCCAGACCCCGAAAGATGAATATCATATGTATTCACACATAAGTGGCTTTTAGACATAAGGCAAAGTAAACAAGCCTACAATTCAAACCCAAGAGAAACTAGACAGCAATGAGGACCCTAAGAGAGAAGTATATGGATCTAATATACATGGAAAATAGAAAAAGACAAGATCTCCTGAGTAAATTGGGAGGATGAATCCCATGGGGAGGGAAGAAGGGGATGGCAGAGAAAGGGAGGGAAGCAGAGAAAAATGTATAGCTCAAATAAAATTAATTAAAAATGAAATAAAAAGGATTATTTAGTATTGAAAATGTTAAAACTACCAAGTGATTATATGCACATGATAATTAATTTTAAAAATATAAAAGCTAAGGAATTTAGAGTGTCTTTATAGACAGAGGTTTCAAATGTCAATGTTTAGGGGGATTGATGTAGGAAGTTCTTCTGTCTCTGTGTTGCTTTCATTGGTCAATGAATAAAGAAACTGCTTTGGACCTATAGCAAGGCAGAACTTAGGTAGGCAGGGAAAGCTTGGTTGAATGCTGGGAGAAAGAAGGGTGGACTCAGGGAGATGCCACAGAGCCATGGTCAGAGTCAGACATGCCAAAACTTTGCAGGTAAGCCACAGCCACATGGCCATACACAGATTAATAGAAATAGGTTAAATTAATATGTAAGAGTTAGCCAATAAGNAAACTGCTTTGGACCTATAGCAAGGCAGAACTTAGGTAGGCAGGGAAAGCTTGGTTGAATGCTGGGAGAAAGAAGGGTGGACTCAGGGAGATGCCACAGAGCCATGGTCAGAGTCAGACATGCCAAAACTTTGCAGGTAAGCCACAGCCACATGGCCATACACAGATTAATAGAAATAGGTTAAATTAATATGTAAGAGTTAGCCAATAAGAAGCTAGAGCTAATGGGTCAAGCAGTGATTTAATTAATACCATTTCTGTGTGATTATTTCCAGTCTAAGCTAGCTTGGTGGTGGGGAAGAATAAGTGGTGCACTCCCTCCAACAGGGAACATTTTAAATAAAAAATGAGTCATTGTGTTTTCTGTGAGACCTAGTGATTTCTTCCATAATATAATTAATATGATGGAGAAGAAAGAAAACTGTAGTGAGTAAAGAAAACATATAGAAATTAGAAATTAATGAACAAAACTAATGTTTGAGAATTTTTTCCAAAAGATAACTGAGAAAAAATGATTTAAATAAGTTGGAGAATGTTTGGCATTCCATGTAAATGCTTATTTTGACCTTCTTACAAATAAACATGTGCTTTGCTCAAGTAACTACACTCGAAAATTTGTAGACGCACACCAGTCTTCCACTCTGAGTGTGAGTGAACAAGTAATCATTCTGTGCTGTTTTTTCATTACTTCTCCTTTTATCATATACCACTATAAATCTTAAAATAGGAAGTTTATTCATGTGATAAAAATGAGATGGTCCATAGGAAATCAAAGTCTCTTCTTCATATGTTTTGGGAAGCATGAGTCAAAGAGATCAGTCATCTTTGCCTTCAGAGCCTTCAGCTAAGAGTCCTATCTGGTCAGTGCATCAATTCTGGTCTTATAGACCTAAGATAATCATATTAAGAGTGATGAATGATGAAGTGAATGACGAAGAGTTATTAAATGGATATTTTTAAGTGAATAGGTGAGTGTTAGTGTGATGTGGAGCCATAACAAAATAATGGATCAGCATTATCCATAGCTTAAACATCTGTTATTACAAAATTTCTTTACATAGATATGGGAACTGCAGTGTACTTTCTTTCTAGTTGATAAGTAAACAGATTTTTTTTTAAAAAAATTATGAACTTTTCAAAAAAATCTAAATGTAGACAGTATTTATTCTGTGTTCATCCTTGGCATATTTAAGTAGAATTGTGTACTCACTCCTGGGTCAATTGTGAAATTACTAAGTTTAACCTACAGAAAGTACTGGAAAGAGTTTCTGTAGTGACTTTGGATTCACGAATTCTAGAAGATTTTCCAAACAATAAATATCAGTCTGCAATGACAGCATTTTACCAGTAATTTTGTGAGGATTGCAAGAAAATATCACTTCTAAGTAGGCACTAGTCACCACTGCTGTATGTGAATTTATCTTATTTTATCTTTGGAAGAATGCCATTAATACAGCAAAAAAGAGTGTCATAGCTGTTGAAGGTTAGCAGAAAATTTGTATTGAAGATCAAGAAACTAGGAAAATACAGAGAAAGGAAGGACTACTCAGGTATATCCAAAAATAGTTGAAGGTTAAAGTAGTGATCTATGCATCCTTTCTCAAAACAAATTTATTAAAATATAATCCCCTGACTTTTACAGGTGGAACATTTTCAATATTCCTTTTAATTGTGTTATGTATAATGAGCTCATTATTTTTCTTGATGGAACAATTTTACTTTTCTAGACATATCAACCTTAGCATGATTCTTAAGTGTGGACTACTAGACAGTTGGTATTTTTTAGAATAATATTACTATTTATATTAGTGCTTAGATTTTGTATGGAGTTTATTTTCCTTCTCTTTTGAATATGATAAAAATGTAATGCACTGTCATTCTGTATTTGGGGGAAATGGATAAATTTTCTGAAATATTTATACTAATCAATTTACACACTAAAGGAAGGGTTACAAGGTCTTATTTTCAACATTTTATTTTTTTTATTTTTCCTTATAACTAGTCTCATTAAGTGATTTGATATTTTAATATAGGATTTTGATTTTTATTTCTCTCATGTCTTATGATGAACAGGATATTTTATTCTTCTAAACTTTTCATAGCCTTTGGGAGAGAAGTACTCTTCAGAAAGTGGGAACTCTTGAAATTTTGCTATTTATATTTTATTGTAGTTCCTAAGATTATTATATACAATTTCTTGTTATGTGCATAGTTTTCAAATAATTGTCAAAATCTGTGGATTTTCTTTCCCTTTTCTTCATCTGAAGCCATTTTTAGCACAATAGTGCATAATTTTTCATAATATACAATTTATGTACCTTTTATTCTGTCATTTATATTTTGGCATCATGTTTAAGAAGATATTCCTGCTTCTGGGTATTTTTCCTAAGATCTATCTATTTTTAGCTTTAATATTCAACTCTATGATTTATGTTTTTATGCTTAAGAATGGCATTTTTTGCATATACTCATCTTGCAGCCCTATTCAATATTCATAATTTGTGAGAGAGAAACCCTTAAGACAAATGCTGAATCCTTAGTTTTCACAGAGCCCTCAATCGTTAATACGTAAACTGTGGTTCAAGAATGATTGTATTGTGGTTGTGGTTTAGGCAAAGTAAAAAAAAGTGGGAATCAGAGTGTGAGGGTGGTGGCAATACAACTTTTTGAAACAAATTCTTACATTTTCATTTTGTAGTATGGAGCAGACTTCTGTGATGATAAAGGTCATGGTGTGACCATGGAGAGGTTGTCTTATAGCTAAATGAAAGTATGTCATTGGAATTGAGGTCAGCAAAGTGTAAGGCCTGGTTGTACTGTGAAAATGGATTTTAATGTAAAAATGTAGAGAAGACTTCATGTTATCCACAAATATTTAATTCAGCATAAAAGATTGTGCAAGTCAAAGTAACAATCTCGTTTAAGGTTTTTAGGCCATTGCAGGCCTAGGATAGAGAAGTTACATAACGAAGAATCAAAGACTATTGTATATCTGTCATCAGTTATTGCTGCACCAAGTATATGATGATCTCTGTTACTGAAGTCCTTGGAACTTGCTCAATCCTGTGCAGTGATCTGTGATGGGAAACTGTCCTCAATTTACATTTTATAATTTGGACTTTGCATTCAAGGAAAGAAACAACATAACATAATATAAACCTCCCACACTGGAAGAACAAACGTACTAATATTTCAGTGTATGTAATGAGCATGTCAAGAATTTAAGCAACTAGTTTTTGTTGTGGAATATTATTTTAAGGTGTGTTACTTTTGTTTATGGTCTGGAACATTTATTTAATGATGCAAAGATGTGTTTGATTAAATAAAATTTATCTGCTATCAGATGGTTGAGTTGACAACTAACTGACAGGAAGTGGTAGGGAGGAGTCAGGTGGAGAAGGGTTTTTGAGGAGGGGCATAGAGAAGAACCAGGACTTTAGAATGGAGGGAAAGAGAAGAGGTGAGCTACTTGCTCTTCAGTCTCTCTGAGGAGTAGAGTTCCACCTCATCGTTTGTTTCTTGAGTTCTTCAGTGGGACAGAGATTTTGTTAAAAGTTCCCTTCATATCTTGGAAAGAGTTAGTGCCTGGGGAGGACAGATTTCCATTAGGCTGCAAATCTTGCAGCATAACCTCTGCTGATAGCTACAGAGTTGCAGTTGCTGATTCAGACAGCCATGCTTAAAAGGCAGCAGAAAATTAAAAAGAGGACCACAAGCTCTTTCCATCCCTCACGACCTATGAAGCAATCAAAGGAGAATGGGGAATGGAGTTAAATAGAGATTGATAAAGAATATTAGAGGATCCAATGTATTTTCAGGAAAATAGAGGCAGAGTACATTGATCATGTTGATTTCAGGCATCTTTGGCTACAATAACACAATAAAACTGTGAATTATAAAAAAGACTTAATTTCTGTTTATACATATATTAGAAGATGAGAAATCCTAAAGGATAATGTGATTATTTACACATGTAGTAAGGCATTATTTTTATCTTGCAGTCATCTTCCTTCCTACATTGTGTTCATTTGATTTCCTCTCACTCAATGTTCATATAAAGATAAAAGAGTGTAACCAATTCTACACAAACTGCCACACTGAATGTGACTTCCTCCACTTTACCCAAAACTAATTCTGTCTGTGATACATGGATTGAAAGATGTCTACTCAACAATTCTAGTTTTCTGTGAAAATGTTATGTTACATATTACATTAAATGTTAGTGGCCAAGGCATCAAGTAGTAAAAATGTATTGTCTTAATCCGAGTTATATTTACTTATTCATTCCCAGTTTCTGAAGTGAGTAATCTAGGCACATATAATTGGTGCTACCCCCCCAAAAAAAACAATAGGGCAGAATATATCCTGCTCATGTCATATCTTCTCAATATAGGCATTATCCTCTGGTTTTCCTTGACTGAGGCTGCAGTAACAGTCTTACTTTTTCACTCCAAGGTACTTTTCCTGATTTTTATTGCCAAGTTTCTCTATTTCCACAGTTTTGACCACTCCTTAGCCTAATTGTATTCATAAAGATGCTATTTTCAAATGCAATAAAGCTCCCCAATTTTGTATACAACAACAAGGAGTTGAGATGAAAATATAATCAATTTTCTCATTATTATGTCAGACAAATGAGGATGTAACTTTATATTGTGAAATTTACAATAATGAAACTATTCCTAGTTAATAATGGAGCTAGTGTATACAGTAAAGAGCATGGAATGTAGAAAATATCTGAGCTATATTTAAGGCACTTCCTTAAATTCTTAATGTATCTTTCCTTCTGAGTTTAATGGAAACAGAGTACATTTTGACAAATTATTCATTTGTGCTCTTTCCCTTCTGCTTTCTGGTCACTGAAGGTACAGCACTTAAATCAGCTGTTAACCATTTTAACCTGAGGGGGTGTTGAAAATAAATCCTCTTTAGAAGTCTCTGTAAGGTCCATGGTTCAAACAGCCTTCAAGTCAATCATATTAACTAAAACATTTCCTACACAGACATCTATTAGAAAACTAATGTCTCTATGATGCTTTTAGCTCTACACAATGAGTAGTAGTAAATAAAAGTTAAAATCTTTTCTGTTCTTTCTTTCAATAATATAAATTTCAAACGACAATATTTACTGTCTTTGAAAATTACTGACCTGTGTTTGTAGTTTCTCTACAAATCATATAACAAAAGTAATTATATATATATATGTATATATATATGTATATATGTATGTTTATAGGAATTTATATGTGTGCATGTATGTAAAAACACACTTTACATTTTAAATAAAAGCCCAAACTAAATCGAGTATCTAATTTCAGCATTTTTCTTCAATGATGACAGAAATTAGTATTACTTGATTTAATAATAAACTACATAATAAACTTATGTAGCATTGAATCAGATGGCAAAATTTAGATGAAGCCAATATATACTGACTTAAGTATTGAATTCCATTCAAACTCCCTAAATTTCAGGTTTTCAGTCATCACATGTTTTGAATAAGCCAGCTCCAATTCCTTATGAAAGAAAACCATAAGATAAATATGGACCTGGCGTTGACTATTCTAAAGTAGGAAACTATGTTAATCTCTTTTGTCTCTTTTGTCAGCCTATTTCTAGTTTTATTGTAGCTATTTTGTAAATGATATTAGACTAATTATTCAATTTAGTAGATAAGTAAAATTTATAAAAAATGTATAAGAGAGTGTCAAAATATTTCTTATAAGTAACATATAACTAGGATATAATAAGGATTAAAGTTTTAAAATGTTGGCCTAACTTTTTTATCCTTATTATACTCTGTGCCACAGGAAAAAGAATTGTTTCCAAAACAAAATTGGCCTAGAAGTTTTAGAGTGTCCATAAAGATCCACCAACATCCATTCTGGATAACCTGTTTTCACATATTATATACTCCTACTGAACATTCATTGAATTAAAGTAAAAGCTAACTTTTAACATTAAGGTCATCCACCACATGTATGCTGAAAGCCATTTTCTGGAGGAACTGGAAATTGCATACTTGCAAACCTTCCCAGGTATAAACAATCTTTCTGTGTCATTCAAAGCTGATGGAATAATACTTCTTACCAGTCAGAGTAATGAAAGGGTGAGTGACTCTCAAAAGTTCCACATGTTCTTTAAGTGCTACTTACTATAGAAAAATCAAGATTGCCAGAGAGATAGTTTTTTTAAAAAAATATAAATATTAATGGAATATTCTACAATGATTATTCAAAAATAAAATGATATGCAAACAACATAATTTTGAAATGTCAATTCATATAAAACTGTAAAAATTGAAATGATACTGTACAATTTGTATTTTTGCAGTATATTTTATAATCATGCCAAGATGAATGTTATATTAACACAAAAAAGAAATTGTTCTTTACTCATCATATTATTATTGCTTTTTATTCATTTTCTTTATGAAGAGAAAATATTAGACCCATCTGAAAGTTTAATTGTCTGAAATGGATTTAAGTATTGCTGAAAGTACATTGTCAATTTTGTAATAAATTGCGATTGAGAATTTACAATTTTGTGCACAGAGGAGCTAATTGAATTTGACCTGTTAACTTCAATTTGCAGCTTTAAAAGGGTTTAACCTTATCCAGATTTATGGTATTTAAAGCTCTTGTGTTCGAATAATGAATTATGCATCTGATGATATATTAAGCAGCATCTTGTTGAAGTACACATAGTTATTAAATAGATAGAATTTGCTTTAACTTCTTGGCATTGTGCATATTTTTTAAAATCCTTAATAATTATTTTTCTACCATCCAATTAAATAAGTTTCTGTCTCACATTTTACATGGAGTGCGGGCCCTTTTTTCTGTCCCAGCTGCCTGGCTAGCTTACACCCAAAATAATCACACAGAAACTGTATTCATTTAAACACTGCCTGGCCCATTAACTCTAACTTCTTATTGGCTAACTCTATGTCTTGATTTAACCCATTTCTATTAAATCTGTATATTGCCACATGACTGTGGCTTACTGGCAAGATTCTAACCAGCTTCTGTCTCAAGCAGGAGCTCCATGGTGTCTGCCACTCTGCTCTTCTTCCCAGCATTCAGTTCTGTCTACTCTGCCCCCCTAAGTTCTGTCCTATCAA
This sequence comes from Ellobius talpinus, assembly GCA_001685095.1. Taxonomy (NCBI): domain Eukaryota; kingdom Metazoa; phylum Chordata; class Mammalia; order Rodentia; family Cricetidae; genus Ellobius; species Ellobius talpinus. The sequence continues at coordinate 15,007 of LOJH01014896.1, forward strand.
AAGGCCAAGGCAGTTTTTTTTATTCAACCAATGAAAGCAAAGCATAAACAGAAGGACCTCCTACACCACTCACAAAATTGGCTATAACATCTATTTAGTAATAGGTAGATCATATAAGGTTAAATCTTCCTCTCTTCACTCTCATGAGAGTTTGCTATAATGACGGACAAAGGATTAGGATGAACTAATTCAGGTGTTAATATATCACATCACACAAAACATTCATACATCATAGAAACTGTTAGAGACTCTGGATAAACAAAAGCCACAATAATTACAAATTGACACTTTTAATTATGTTTTAGGTTTTTTATTACAGTTATTATATGGTAATGAGGTCCTACTCAAAATAAACATAAATAAGCTACTAGACAATATGATTAAATACCCTTAAGCAAGCTAATCTCTAAAATATTCAAATAAACTTTTCTTTTTATGCAAATATGGATACAACTGACTCATTCAGTTTCCTATTTTCAGTGCTGTTCACCAAAAGAGAAACTTTCATTGTCTGTCCCGAAGAGAAACTTTTTTATTCTAATTAGGACTGTACAGATTTTTTAAGATATTTTATTATATGTATCTATAATTTTACTTCTTTTTAAGCACTAGTGTTAAATACTGTGGTCAGGATAAATGAAAGAGAGTCTATTTTAAATAAAATAAAATAATAGCAAACAAATGAATATATAAATACTAGAAAATGAGATTTAGACTATCACTGGTTACCTAGAATATCATACCCTGAATTTAACATTTCTTAATTATATGACTTCTCAAAGACTCACAAATTTCATCAGCAAAGTTTCATAAAACTTACACTTATTTAAAAGATATAAATATAATAAGTTTAGTATTATTTTTATTTTTGCAGTTGTATATACCAAATACTGCAATGTGTCTGGGTTAGATAACATCCTACAAATGAGCTACTGCTATGAATACAAATAGCCTGTAAACTTTAAGCCATAGTACAGATATTTATTCTAATTTATATAATTATCACATCCGCTGTGATTATCTAGTTTATAGAAATTTGAAGGGTTCATGATGTACATGGGTTGTAATTAGGCAATGTTTCAATTAGGCAAATATTGTTTAGAATATCCATTAATCCTACAAAAGTTGTGAGATATATTTGTCATTCCCCATGAAGGAATTTATAGTTATCCTCAGTGTGTGTGTGTGTGTATGTGTGTGTGTGTGTATGAATGCATGTGGGTATATAACCTGTGCCTGCAGATATAGAGGCCAGATGCCAGATGTGGATGGTAGTAGGTATCTTTCTCTATTTATCGACAACCTATTTGTTAAGACAGGGTATGTCAATTAACATGGTTTTTACTGATTTGTGTAGCCTGAGTGGCCACAGATACCCTGAGATTTGCCTGTCTGCACATATCCCACCTCAGAGCTCCAGATGCAAATTTGCAATGCCCTCCCCTTTGTTTTATGTGGGTGCTGCTAGGCATTCAAACTCAGGACTTTGTTCTTGGGGAGCAGACACATTACCCATTGAGCCATCTCCTGAAACTGACCTTTCTCTTTTAAACAATATCTATTTACCTTATAAATAATAAGGTAACTGCCTATCTTCAGAAATTATGGCATTCTTCAGGAGCGCTATCAAATGCCTCTCAGGTGTTCAGAATCACATCTTTAGTTATGATGTCATGCTTCAAAGACATCCTGATAGGACTGTAGTTACTCTAACAATGACAAAAGGACTTGTAAGAAAAACATCCCTAGAAAAACATGAAAATCTTTACTTAAAGATATGAAGAAGTAAAACTCTCTGAAGTCCCACTATGATAGCATGATAAGAGTCTAAAGTTATGACTGCTGGGCAGTAGTGTTGCATGCCTTTAATCCCAGCACTCGGGAGGCAGAGGCAGGTGGATCTCTGTGAGTTCGAAGCCAGCCTGGTCTACAAGAGCTAGTTCTTGGCCAGGCACCAAAGCTACAGAGAAACCCTGTCTCGAAAAACCAAAAAAAAAGAAGAAAAAAAAGTCTGTAGTTGCTGTATACCCATCTTTTATTAATTTTGACAGGCCTACTTATATAAAATATTAAATGACATTTTAACAAAAATGGTAAAATATATCTTTATTCTAAAATATACATAGATGTGGCAAAGGCAACTGGAGTCAAAGCAAATTAGAGCTATGATTTGTCATAAAGACTTCTGGGTTCATAACTGCACTTTCTTGTCAATGCCAGGAACAGAGTCCTCTATCATCAACATGTCAGTCTTAGCCATGATAAACAGAGAAAGATCCCTTGAATGTCAGTAACCTACATGAAGGTGAACATAAATATGAAAGCAGTAGACTTCATGTGCTTTATAATTTAAATATTTAAAGAGTAATAATTATTCTGAAGGTATTTTATCGCTATAAATTCATGTTCAGTTATATATAAGCATTTATTTTTTATTTTCTTAGACTATAGTCATGAATGGGAGGAAGACAAATTCCTTCTCAAGAAACATAAGAAAAATAATACAAAAATCCTTTCATAATAGTCTTCACATTTTAATATTGTCACTACTTTGATAGTAAGACTACCTTTGAGAGATGCTCATTTCTTGAGAGCAAAAATTCACACATAGTTGTTGATGACAACTAAAGTTCCACATTGCATACTATGTTAATTGAAGATACAGATATAATTATACTGTCTGAATACAAACATGAGAAAATATTTTGAGTGAGAGGAAGGAAAACCAGAATTTATTGGCTAAAGGAACAATTTGTATTTTCTTAGACTTCCAAAGGTTACCATTAAAAGAATTTGAAATCAAGCATCACACAAGTCCCAGCGACAAAAAAAAAAACAAGCTGTACTCTGAAAGCCATATGGAAGTGTATGTGTGGGAATTCACATTTTCATAACCCAGTTATTATTTGGACAATGGAAAACATCAAATAAAATTTGTTAATATGTGTCTCTCTTATTGATTTTCATCAGTAGTTGAATTACAAAGACTAGCTGGATAAAGAAAATCTGTTAGGTCTGTGCTACTCCTAAGTATGAACAATTAAATATCTGCCAACATAGTTGATGTTAACTGGTAAAGTATGGTTCTTTATATGGTTCCTATAAAGAAGTGTACTGAAAATACTGATAGCACAGGGCAACAGGTAGGTTAATCGCATATCCTCACCTCTTTCTCTTCTCCTCTGAATCCAGTGCCCTAGTCTTAGGCCCAGGTCTGTAGCAGATCACCTGATGCAGCTTCTCCCCCCCTGCTCCCATCTTCAATGGACCACACAAATTTTCCCCTCTAATTCCCCCACTTATGTCATCATCAAAGCCTCCAATTCTAAAAGGTGAAATCTGGGAACTCTCTGGCTCCTGTGGCCAGGGAAACAGGTAGGTTTTCCTTCTCTTTTGCCTCTTCTCCTTGAGATCTGGCCAGGCTCATTACAAATTATGCAGAAAATCATCTCTGTTGCAACCTCCCTCTTCTCTCTTTTCCCATTTCAAGTGACCACAAAGATCTTCTCCTACAACCTACTTTCCTTCACGCATACCATTTTAAGGCCCCAATGTCATCAAGAATTCCTTGAGAACCCACCTACAATGTTGGGCAGGGAAGCACATAGAATAAATATGGAGCATTACCACTGCCTCCTTTCCTTAAATCCAATCCCTCTTTCTCACTTCAACTCTTTAGTAGACCACCAACTAAAACCCCTCTAACTTTGTCCCTTCCTCTATATGCAACAGCTCACCAGTTCTTCTCATCAGGCGTACCCTCTGTTCATGTTATTATCACAGCCTCAACTCTAGCAGGCATTCCCTAGGAATCCACGGTCATATGATTCTAAGAACCAGAGAGGGCAACAAAAGGAAAGGACAGAATAAAGACAAGACCATATATCAGCACCTAAAATTATAAGCATCCCAAACTCAGATACCTAGATATCAGTGTGAAAAACACAAACAGTAGTATCAAGGACAATACATCTCCTTTAGAGTCTACCAACCTTACCACATCAAGCCCTGGATATTTTATCATAGTTAAAAATACCTTAAAACAGTTTTATGAATAAGACTGTGATTCTTTAAGAGAATATCCCTAAAATCAATGAAAACAAATTCTGTAAAAGGAAATAAACAAAGCAGTTCATTACCAGAAAGTGGCAATAGAATCACTAAAGAAACCCCATATAGAAGAAAATAAGCAAAGGAAAGCTGTAGGATCTCCAACAAAAGCCACACCAAAAGACAATAAAAGATGAAAGAGAGAATTCCAGGAACTGAACTCACAATGGAAAAATTTATGCCTTGATCAAAAATGTCAAACCTGAAAAACTGATTCTGGTACAAAACATTCAAAGCATTCAGAAATCTGGGACAAATCTAAATTACATCAGAGGAACGAGAAAGGATCAGGGACACAGGCACAGAAAATATTTTCAATAAATCATAGAAAAATTTCCCTAAATTAAGATAGAAAATATCTATCAAGATACAAGATTATACAAAATACCAAATAGACTACAGAAGAAAAAATTTTCCTTAGGTATCCAATAATCAAAACACTAAACTACAGAACAAAGAAATTATATTAAAATCTGCAAAGGTAAAATACAAAGTAATATATTATGGTAGAATTATTGTTTTTTAAATAATTAAATATAATTATTCTCTCATATAAATTATCCTGGTTATAGTTTCCCCTCTCTCCACTCCTCCCCCAGTTCCTTCTCACCTACTAACCCCCCACATCAATGAACTCCCTTTCTGTCTATCACTAGAAAAGAGCAGCCTTCTATAAAATAACAATAAAATATGATAAAATTAAACATAATATGTTGAAGCCAAATTTTCATATCAAAGTTGGATACATCAACCCAATAAGAGGAAAAGGGTCCCAAGAGGAGGTAAAAGAGTCAGGGGCACACATATTGTCACAATCAGTGGTCCATAAAAATGTTAAGAAAATAGCTGTAATATATTTGCAGAAGACTTGGTGTGGGCCCATGAGGGCTTTATGCTTACTGCTTAAGTTTCTGTGACCTTTTCTGCGTTTTCTTAGTTGATTTATAGGTTCATCTTCTCTTAGTATCTCCATTCCCTCTGATTCTTTCACTCTTTCCTATCACTCCCAGTGGGGGTGGAAGGAAGCAGCCTTCAGAGTCCATGTAGTCGACTTCTCTATCTGAGGATGTGAGGGAAAAAGACACTAACACTCTGTCATGATGTTTCCTTCTTTATTCTTCCGAATCCTTCTCTTGATTCTATACTTTTTCCTCTTCAGTTTATATAACCCAACAAAATCTTTCAGGCAATATACAGAAATTAAGACTGTAGTTACATTCTATTTTCAAGTGAATAATTATACATAACACAGGTAAAAACATGTTTTTAATCTCCTTTATGTGATTAAAATGAAGTCATCACAAGAACATCAAAAAAGTCATCACATTTACATAAAAAAACTTGCTACAGATTAACAGTGTATGAGCAAGCAAAAGACATTCCGGAGTCTGTGGTCTCTGGAACTTTTCTATCAGAGATTCACCTATCAGGGATTTGTCTCCTGATGGACTGTCACCTTGAACTTCAGGTGGCAACACACTGCTGAGGAAACGGTACAAAACTTGTGGGAGTAGCCAGCTAATGTCTGATTTCATTTAAGGTCTATACCATGGTAAGGAACTCATTACTGGGACTGCTTGATTAACCAAAAACCAAAAACTATATAGGCCAATTACAAAGGGTAAAACAAAGCACAACTGTTTAAAAATAGTTAATAAGTAAAATTACTCCTAATGATATTATGTGATATTCCTAGATCAGTGTCTTATCCAGTCATCATCAGAGAGGCTTTCACCAACAGCAGATGGAAGTGGATGGAATGTCCAACAGCCAGACATTATGTAGAGATTGAGTATAAATTGGAGGTCTCCATCAGTCCCTCAGAGTGCTGGAAGCCCTGCAGAAGAGGAGACAGAAAATGCTGGTTTCCCTGCCAGTTGCACCCAAGACACTAGAATGTAGGGGGTGAAGACTCCATGTAGTCCCAAGCCTCAGTATTCTCTATGCTCAGTGTGTTGTGAGGGTGCTGTCCTTGGCAATGGGCAACCCCCAATGTCAGATTGCAGAGAGCCAACCTTTTTCTTAGCAATATCCTGAGTTATTGTGAATTTCAAAGGGACCCCTTGGTCAAAACTCACTTGAATGCAGCACAGAACTGCTACTAGAAGCCTTACCAGGCTACCAGAGGTGGTAAGTTCAGACTTTATATTCCCCATTCCTATGAGTTTTCATTAGGATCACCTTTATAGCTAACAGGAAGTTTCAACTGCATTGGGATTCTAAGCCACCCACTTTTCCCCCAACTCTAGAAACTCCCCCACACCCACTCTCTCCCTCCTTTTCCCACCTGATCTTTCCCTCTCCCATTCACAAATGCCACCAGTCCTCCCTTAAAATCTACTCCATTTCCCTTTACAGGGAGAAGAATGTTCCTCGTTATTTACAAAATTCTCTGGGTCTATTGATTGTAGCTTTGTTATCATTTAGTTAATGGCTTAATTACTAAAGAAGTTGTTTAGCTCTTGGAGCAGGACTTAGGTCAACTGAGGTATTGGTTGTCAACTCCCACAAGTATAGTGCTACCATGATCCAAGCATATTTTATATGCAGCACAAATTGTAGCAAACACTTTGAGTATGGTTGGAGTCCATGTTTATCTTTCAGTGTTCTGCAGAGTACCTTCCTAAACCAAAGAGATTCCATCATAGCGGTGAACACTCTGGAAAGGTACTGTGCCAACTGCTCAGTGTTCAATGAGTTGTTGGATATTGCACTCAGCAGTGGGGCCCTGCTGTTTGGTAGCCAAGAATAATCCTTTGCCTTAGCAATAACCTGTGTTGTTTGGATATTTCTATGGGACCCTCTTAGCACCCTGCATTACCACTACAAGTCTCACCTGATGAGAGATGGCCTCTTGAGGTTCAGTATCCCCCTTTAAGAAGAGTCCTCATTAAAATAACTTTCATAAATTATAGAAAGCTTCCATTGCACTAGGTTTTAATACCCCACCCCAAATATCCCACCAATTTTATCCATTTCTCTGGACACTCTCTCCTCCCCATCAGCTCTCTCTCTGCTCTATCTGTCTCTCCTTCTCCCTTTACCTCCCTCTCTCCTTCTCTTCTCTCTCTCCTTATTCTCTCTATCTCTCTCTCTGTCTCTCCTCCCTCTGTCTCTTCCAGTCTCTATTTCTTTCTCCCTATCCCATCGCCCTTTCCCTCTTCATTTTCTCTCTCTTCTCTCTACTTCTCCATCTCTCTTTCCCTCCCACTCTTTGCCCCTCCCCCATCTCTCTGGATCTGCTCTTCAGTGGTAGAAACCTTGATGTACAACCTTGTTCAGATTTGTAATTTAAGCATTGTTGGACTGTTTAGGAATAAAGAATGTAGACAATAACTGCTGAAGTTAACACATAATGCAATTTTCCTTTAAACACACTAGTAGATAATTGCTGGGAGTTTATTGCTTACAAATAATATTTTTGATTGTGAACATGACAAGTGATGTTTAATACTGAATATAAACTTGACTAGATCTGGAATGACAGCAAAAAAAATCTCTCAGCATATCTGTGAAGAAGTTGCTAGACTTAATTAGTTGGGGTGAAGAAACCTAATATAACTTGGGTGTCACTATTTGAAAGTGGGGTTGCTTATTGTAAAGTATGCAACAGCATTCATCTCTCTGTGTTTCTGGACTGCAGATGAGATGCAGATAAGGTGCCCCAAGTTCCCACTGCTATGACTTCCCTCGCAGGCTGTATTCTTTTTTGGTACATGGAGTCAAAACCTACTCTTCCTTGAGTTACATTTTTTGGGTTATTTTTCACTGCCATATGAAATATAAGTGATATACTACATTCAGTGGCATCTGTGAGATAACTTAAATATTTCTTTGCAAATATCTTGTTGTCAAATATTGCTTACTTGGTTAATGGTTCCAAAGCTAAGATTAAATTTTCACTGTAGTGAATTTCTCATCACTGTAATCATTCTTGTCATTTATGGCAATTGGACCTCTATCAATGACTTTTGACAAAATTTTTAAATAAATATCCATAGTATAGGTATTTCATAAGGTAAAGTGGATATAATAAAGTTGACATAAGATGGTAATATTACTGTTTACTGAAACTAAACACAAGCTTTACTATAAATAAGCTTGTGATCTTATTTTCTAAAATTTTAAGCATTCCCTTTTATGTTAGAAGCAAATAATAGTACCATCTTTTGGAGAATTTATAAAAATTCTTCAACTATTGCTCAGAAAATGCTTAGTGTCAACTTTCTCTAGTACTAGCTGCTTGCTACAGAACCACTATTGTATAATAGTGTCAAATAGAACATATATCCCAGAATTCAAAGAAATGAAGTTACACAAACACAAAAGAATTCCTTTCAAGTAGGACTATGATTTCAGGCTAGATATAAACACTTTCTAATGATCAACATAAATGAATGGAGCTTACAGGTTCACTGAATGTGCTAATGTGTGAGTGGATGCTGCCAGTTGACTGTGATGTATAGGACTGGAGACAAGTGACTGCAAAAGAGATTCCTGCTGTCACATAGATTTAGAAGACCTTCCAAAGACAAAAGTTGTCTCGCATCTCTTTCCCATGTACTTACTCTAGGCTGTCTAGTCTCTTTCAGATTGACAATATCAGCTCCACATCTGGATAGCTCATATGCAACCACTGATTCTCTCTCTCTCTCTCTCTCTCTCTCTCTCTCTCTCTCTCTCTCTCT